>JASAOQ010000314.1:0-15552 GCA_031306065.1 Pseudopyricularia cyperi | reverse complement strand
CCCCCCCCCTCCGCCGCCGTGGCGATGCGGCCGTGCACCCGGTCCGACGGCCTGCTCTGCTGCCTCATCAGACCCAGCGTCGCGTACGCCCGGCGCCACGGCTGTCCTGCGCGTTGACGCCCGCCCCAGGGCGACGCGGCCGCGTGCGCGGGCAGGCCATGGTACTCGACGTCGAAGCGGTCCGTCGCCGACGTGACAAGGTACGCGCCGTCGCCCGCGTCACCTCCCACCCAGACTTTGACGCCACTTGCGACGTCAGCAGGTCGTGCGCCTTGAACTCCTGGTACCCGAGTTCCGGGTTCTCGTGGATCTCGGTGCTGATCGGCCAGAGCTCCTCGGCGAGGGAGTCGATGTAGTCCGAGACGGTGGTCAGGTAGGGGGAGGAGGTCTTAGGTCCGCTGGCCGTGCGGTTGGTCTGGCGGCGGAGGACGGGGGCAGAGTGGAAGTGGTCTTCGTCCTCGCACGACGAGATGGGGACGGCGGTGATGAGCAGGGCGAGCAACGCCCGGGTGGTAAGTTGCGAGCAGACCATGTTGATCGGTAAAAGTATGGCTTTGGGGTGAGGGAAAATACGGGTTTAACGGGATGCAGGTGCAATGCGCGGGCTTTTTACGGCTTATATAGTCTCTACTTGGACCGGTGACCAGCACCAGGTTCTCTGCGACGCTTTGCGCCCGCTCTCGCAAGGAGGCAAGCCTGCTTTTGACATGGTATCAGCATGGAGAGAAGACGGGTCTCTATGATAGATAGCACAAAGGCGGCCGAAGTATTGTGAAATCAACGCAATGTGGATAATGATGTTGTCACGGCTGCGATTGTGGTCCACATTGTGCCAGCAAATATCACACAGCTAGACCGGTTTGGGCTGGTCGGATTGCAGGTATTGAGCCATTCGAATGGTCAGTATACTCTCTGCAAGACATCAAACTAATACCTCAAAGACATCGTCGCCGTGTTCCGAGTATCGGGACCGTCCCGAATGGTTCCCCCGCCCGCCAAGAGGAGCTGCATCGAGGCCCCAGGCAGAGAGCGCCGCTTGGCATACCTAGGGTGAAGAAAGATATTATGGAGTCGCGGAGGGTGGCGGTGGCTTCGGTGACGAAGTCGGCGTGCTAGTCTTGGCCTGGGATCCTCGATACATTTAGTCTAGTGAGTTTGAATTCCGTTCTACCATCCCGCAACCTTGCAGCGCTCGCGATAAAGCCTGAAAAGGTTTTGCTCGCAGTACAGGACTCCTTTGCCGATAGTAAGGAATCATTGATGAAATATGCAGTTCTGTCAGGAGAGTAACCGGGTATATCTGCGTCTACTTCAATAAACTTGTCCGGCACGCCTCTTGCCACAATACCTTTTTCAAAGGAAATCATACTCATCTTGTTCAAGATTGAGGAATGCGCGGACGCGGCAATAAGGAATATATGTATACTTCTTCCTGATCGTACTTGGTATAAACATTCTGGAGCACGTATTCTTCACTTCGAGTGGTGAAGTACTACGAATGGGGCTACGGTGTTTGAGACCAATGATATTTCAACCAAATTTATGACAAGAGATGATGAGTTACCCAGCTATATCTTCTGACAAGTCTCACCCACGTTGTAGCACATATCTCTCTTAGGGGCACATTGTTACAATTAGTCGGTTATGTTCGCATGTATGTTAGAGTCTCGTTCTCCCTCTACTGAATATGAATATTCTCTCCTTCAATAGATTGCTAACCTATGCCCAGAGCCCAACCCAAAATCAAACCGGGTATCCATCATCACAAGATAAAAAATAAAGCTCACATCACCCACAATCTGTCGGAACTATATCGTCTCCACTGCGCCCTGTAGGAAACCCGATAAATTGGCAAGCAGTTATTGGCAGGTTCCTCCCGAAATAGCCGCCGGACCAAAAGACAAACAGCAGCCGCTGAACGCGCTTGAGGCGTCGCTTGGCTATTGGTTATGTTAGCCTCGGCATTTATATTGATATCAAAGTATAGGCACTTACAGAGTTTTGCTTAACAACATCAGCGCTGTAACCACACGAGTTTGTTGCGGGGTCGAGATTTCCCACTTCGAAATCTTGAAGTTTGGTAAAGAAAACACTATTCTTGTTCGTACAGCAGAATTTTGTTGTAGTTTGTACATCTGCCAAATTAGTACCAGAGCAGGTGCATTTCGACCACTGTTGCAATGAGTCGAAGTCAATATTGGCCGTAAACAATAAGTATTTGCTTGTGGTAGGAAAACATACATTTTGCGCAGAGGCGATGTGGGCGCAAAGCGAAGCAATAATAGAAAGTGAGAACCTCATAGTGGATAGTAATTGTGAAGCTCTGAATTCTGTGGAGAACAAATCGTACTGAAGATATTTCTATACAGTTTGAATGATCAGAAGATTAGTTACAGCCCGATAATATGCAAAGAGAAATGCCTTTCTTATGTACTTTGAGGCGAAGTTTTAATGTGCTGTTTTCGCAGTTATACAAGGTATTAATAAGCGCACCTATTAATAGTGGCAAAAGTATATGATGAAACCAGTCGGCTGCTTTACAGCTTGACTCAAATATATGTCCAACGGTGTTCGAGTAAGTATCCTTGTCATAAGGGGCACGCCGCAGCGTAGAACAATGCGTGTTTCCATCCGCAAGAGGTGCTGAAAGGGCAGGTCATCAGGTATGTCAAGCGTTTCTCGAGACGAAAAGAACGAAAGGGAAAATAATTGCTTTGGAATTGTTGAAATTGAGAGGATGATGAAGACGTGGTTCTGGCTGCTGCCGAGGTTGCGCATGGCGCGATCAGAAAACACAACGGTGGGCCCAGATCCTAGAGTAATGTACGATGTTGACAGGACATTCAGTATCAATGCAAAGACCTTTCTCTACCCCAAGTTGCCAAAGTGGGATACTGGTCGCCGGCGTGATTTGCTGACGGAGCAGGGGGCTATATTCAAACGTTGATCGTTGATGCTTGGCGCATTATCAGGGCCACTCGGTAATAACTAAAGTTTAAGCATTGGATGACAAGTATTGGCAGTTTCATTTTTCTAATGCTATCACGCCTAGTACAGCTGTTCTATGTGTAATAGAATATGGCACAGCTAACACTGTCTATTTAAGCTTTTCAGTCGTTAGCAATGCAGACTCACCACAAAACCTTCGAGTAAGTACTGTGAAGATAACATGCTGCTATAGTAGAGCACCATTCTACCTCTTCCAGCTGTGTAATTCATTTCAATTATTCATAACTTAGAACAACCAAGGTCCAGAACGGGTTTCTCCGGGGGTTTTGCCGTGCAGCAACTCACTCTACGTGAGCAACCATCTGTCCAAAGCATTTGGGTAAAGCGGGTTTGATCGAGTAATGACACCTTGCGTATGACAAGTGGTTGGACAAGCTTCTTGAAATAGGCGAGAAACAAACTTTGCACCTCGAGTTTCAATCAACCATTTTCTCGGGGAAACAAAGGGCCTGAGTCCATGTCGTCCCGATATTCCTGCGATGGCAGATTTTTGGTCTTTGATACAAAATTTAGACCGAGAAGCCAGGTCATCATAGCCTCCCATTTGAGACGGCAACTCAGGTCAAGCCTTCGAAAGCAATTGAAGGAGCGCATACGGCGTCGAGCCCCTGAGATGGCTACAGACTACGGGGCTACGAAACCCAGTTCATCAAGGTCAAGGCGGACATTATCATCCTGGCTGTTCTCGGTCGTCCTTGAGAAAAATGAAACGAAAGCAGCGTCGGTCGCCTTTGGGACTGTCTTTATTAGAGTGATACTCGGCTGGCTTGCACCAAAGCAGGGTGCCAGAAGGATCAAAGGTACCTATAGAACCGTTAAGGGCCGCCTGCCTTGGGCTGTGCTGACTCTACCAAGCGGAGCAGCCCGCCGGGTGCTGCCGGTATCAATAAGCTTAACCCAAGTACACTTTACTTGTGTCTGATGACTGTACCATGGTTGCTGCCTTAAAAATGGGCTCCCTAACACCGTTCACTTCCCACTCAAACTTAGGCTTGAGCCCCGATGGTACCTGCGAAAAGGCTCTATACCTCCAAGGTGTGCGTTTTTACTGTGTGCCCCCAGGCCCTAGTCAGTACTGTATAGGTAGGCTGTTTATCACCGTTACCACAATACATAGTACTACTACGTGATCAGTACTTTTGGTTCAAACTCCACGATGCAACTCTGCCATTTCCTAGTTCTGCTAATTCCCAGGTTGCATTCTCGCAACCTGTCGTTCCTGATTCGCCATAAAGTACAAGTTACAATCTGCTAATTTACCAACATATCCTGAACTCTCATCCCCCAAAATTCGTACTTCAGCCGCTATGCCCATGTACTTCCGCTTGAGATATGACTGGTCCAGCCGCGACACTTCAAGCTCGAAAGTTTCATCTTCCGCCATCACATACCAGATGACGACATTGACAGCCACGGAGATGTCGACTTTCTGCATGGGTGATATAGCTGAGGACTAAAGTAAGCATTTACAGCAACTCCTGAACCTTTTGGAGCACAGGTGACGTATGTATGGAAGCCGAGTCCGTCGCCGAGGTGCCGGTGTGTACTGCAACGCTTTTAGTAGATATTCATGACATTTGTCGCGACACCGTTGACGGCACACGTCATGGACTTGTCCTTTGGTATTTGCTGCTTACCATATCTTTCGCACTCCTTCAAGGTACGTCATGCCACCAGCAAGGCCCTGTCCTCGCTTCTCCAGGTATTGTGACAGGGTTGTTGCGATCTGCTCATCGTTTTGGGCGTAGTGCCGGACGGGTAGGTAGACTTTGGATGCCGGCGGCGACCCGGGCCTGAGTTCAAAGTAGTAGAGGATTCCGGCGGTGCAGTGCTTGTTCTCCGGCAACGGGCTCTGAAGAACGTCGATGTTGTTGTCCGGGTTGGCAAAGAACCCGACCCATAGCTCTTGCAGAGACGAAACAACCGACTCGGACAAAGGAGGGAGCGTCCGGCCGAGAGTGAGCATGTCGAGCATGCTGTTGAAGGTCGTCTGTCTTGACCTCACATAGATCTTGACTCGTGACTTGGACGGCGTGACGCAGTCCACGGCAACAATCTCCACCGTTATCATCCCAGCTGGATTTGCCGCGATATAATCGGTAAGTAGTTGGAAAGACTCTAGAAGAGCAGCCGCGGTTGAAGAGTCCCAAGATTCCAGCCCCTGAATCGCAGCCCTCGTCATGTCTAGCTTTCCCATGCCGAGAGATGCAGCTTTAAGCGTGGGTATATAGTAGTACTTGACCACCATTTCTTCCTTGTCCTCGAGGTCAAATGCAACGAAGGTCTGGGATGGAGTGCTACAAGGTGAGGTTGACAGCTGGTCGGGTGAGCCAAAAGTCCTCTTCCTCTGCTGGATGGTCAAGCTTTGCAGGAAATGCGTATACCAGCCAAGGTCGAGGCTTGGTGCATATGGCAACGTGCTTCCCAGCAGTACGGCAGAGGCCATGACGTTGTAGGGATCCATGTTCGAGCCCGCGTCCCAGCCAATTGGTTCAACGGAATACCGAGTGGTGGGCAGTCGTCCTTTGACGGACCAGGCCCAGCTTAGCTCGACTGGGGTGAAGTCGTCCGTCATGAAGCTCCTCCATCGCGGAGAGAGGTTGGTCGGGTATTCCGCCAAAGATGGCGCGACATGAGTAGCGAAAAAGTGGCGGTGACATTGCATGGCAGTGTCTGAGTAGCCAGCCATGCTCATCATAAAAGATAACATGTTGCCCAGCTCGTCATCCCAAAGCTGTGAGTGAACATGCTTCAGCGTTTCCAAGGCCCTGAGAAGGTCGCTGATTGGTGTCTGAGCAAGACTGTCTTTCTACTCAGAAGTCAGTAGCTGCCATTGACTTCTTGCTTTAGGGCAGCGTAGCTTACGTGAAAAGGTAGGACTCTCTGCGAGATGGGGATAAATTCTGTTGAATCGTAGTGCATGTCATCTCTATTCCGTGTCAGCCGTAGTCATCACAGCAGGGCTTCCTATTCCAGGGAAAAAAGGAGCAGTGGGTTGCAACCAAACTAGAAGGGAAGGTATTATAGAATCCTACCTAGGCTTGTAAGCCAGATTAGGCATGTTTACCATCTTGTTCCGACAAGTTGAACAAAATCAAGTAGTGAAAGAAGGTTTGAACTGTGAAGAAAAGAACCAAGTTTGAACTGTGAAGTAGATAGAGAAGTAAAGTTTGAACTCTGTGAGGATAAGGTAATTGAAAGGCAAGTTAATATATTTAACTCTAGAGCCAGAAGAAAAGCAGAAAACAACGCATGGTGACTGACTCCAACAGAGTCGACATCAGTGCGAGCCGCATCTCCACGCAATACTTGTCAGCGGCTTGCCCTCTCCCACGCTACCGTGGGATCTCAGGCAACGCTGGAGTAAGCTTGCCGATGGGATGGGTGCTCTGGTGTCTCTAGGCAATCGACCTTCTTTGTGAATCGCCGTCACTGTCGCCGGCCAGCCTCAACCAAAATTCACCCCGATTTGAGTCGCCGAAAGTCAATTGCAGCGGCCAAGCTAGCAAGCTGGGGTTGAGCACCTCTAACAAGACTGTATTATGCACCAATCAGAAGAATACTGGCCGAATTAAAAGCCGAATGGGCATGGAAAGATGAACTGGGACAAACGCATGAAAAAAAAAGGTGAATAGCCTCCCTGTCCCAGGCGCTCGCCCAGGCGAGGACCAGGAGTGTTGCCCCCCTAGCTAGACGCAAAAAGTTCCAAAATGCTATCCCAAAGATGTCGACAAAGAAACGACGTGCTGATCCCGAGGCTTTTGGCTGATCATGGAGCTCAGCTCTTCAAGCCGGCCGACGTGCTTGACCTCAGCATCGCCGAGAACCAGCTGCTGATGGAGAGAGTCGCCTCCAAGGCTGCTGAAATCTATGGTGAACTGCAACCAACGGTATGCCATACTGGCATTCATCTTTGTTCTCACATATCCTTCAATCATCTAATCATCGAGACCCCCAGACGTTCTCAGATAGTCCCGGCGTGGGTGGAAGTCCTGGCGCACGACAGCGTATCGCATATCTGCTCAACACTCGCTTTCGGCCCTTGGCCGAGGTCAAAGTCGAACACATTGTCCTTGGTGCCGGAGGTAGCTTCGCCCTGAACGCGCTAGTGGAGCAGATTTGTGACCCGGGCGATGCCGTCCTCATTGCAGCCCCATACTGGCCCGGCTTGAACCTGTCCATTTCGATCCACGGCCAGGCCAAGGTTGTGCCCGTCAATGTGCCCCTGGAAATTTTCTTCTCTGCCAAAAGTATCGAGTATTACGAGGAGGCCTTGACGCACGCCACAACCCCCGTAAAGGCTGTGCTGATATGCAATCCCAACAACCCGCTGGGGAGAAACTATCCCAAATCGACGCTGGAAGCTCTTTTGGGCTTTTGCACCCGTCAAAAGCTGCACTTGATCTCGGATGAGGTTTACGCCCTCTCTCAGCATAGACCCTTGACCCCTAGCTCCCAAACAGCCTGTTCCAACAACGACCAAAACTTTGTGTCGGTCCTCCAGCTGGACCCTGGCGAGGACGGGGCCGGACTTGTTCATGTCTTGTACAGTCTGAGTAAAGATTTCGGCTGCAGTAGTCTTCGGATTGTCAGTCATTCACTTTTGCAGCTTTTTTCCTTGCACCACAGAGCTCAATAACGCTGACTATCCATCAGGGTGCCTTTGTGTCTCAGTCAAACAAAGAAGTTTGCATGAGCGGCTCCCTTAGCACATTTTGCCAAACTTCGGGAGTGGCAGGCCTATTCGCAGAAAAGGCCATTCTTTCCGACGATAACATCGAGCACGCCACAACCGTGGGCCAGAATCTGCTTACACACGCGTACGCCCTGGTCAGAGACTTTCTCGAGAGCCGCAACATCGAGTTTGTCCCTGCCGACAGCGGCATGTTTGTGTTTGCGCGCCTGTGTCCCGCGAAGCCGGCCGAGTCTGAACAGGAGCTGAAGCGTCTCCTAAAGGAGAATGGTGTGGTTCTGGCCATGGGGACTGATTACCACTTCAGGGAGCCTGGTTGGTTCCGCATCTGCTATGCGGTAAAGACAGAAAGTTTACAAGAAGCTCTGAGGAGGATTTCCGTTAGCTTGGACGGAATGATGCATGGATGATGGATGTTTCGTTGTTAAGGTTTCGTTCGTCTTTTAGGCTCCGAAACTCAGGTCTAGAATCAATGAGCAATTCATCTGCCTTTCATTTAATCAAATTACAAACAAACGGATGGGAATGTGTACCCCTGAATCAAGATAACGACGAAAGGTTGATGGGTCTACAAAGGCCAAAAGCAGTGGGGTGCAATTCATGATCCTGTCCAACCTCTACTATGGTCGCTGCCCTAAAAACCAACCCCAGTGAGGGTATTTTTGCCACTCGATCTTTGACTTGAGCCCCAGAGGCACCTACGGAAAAGCTCTGTAACTCCTCATTACATACGTTCACTGTGTTTCTACTAGATTTGTGTAGCATTGGATAGGGTCCTGGTTTTTTACCGTGGCCACCATAGTACAAAGGTAAACTCTGATGTGTAATACAAATCAGGATCAGCATCTCTTACTTTTTCAAATGATAACATTTACGAATCGTGCTTTTACGCCGATAACGGCTGCAGCTGGACATGTATCTCGGAAAACGGGACCCAACTGTCCCTCGACCCAGCGGCAACGTCAACCTCATCGAGAGGCTCATCAGCAGTTACGATATACCTCTCCAGGAGGCGAACCACGAAAAGCTGCAACATGACGGTAGCAAAATGCTGTCCTAGGCATTTCCTCGTTCCAAGCCCAAAGCTGAAGAGATTATACCTCAACTATACACGATTCACAACATATATGATTAGTTTGAGCTCCTGCCACACTTGATATCATAGCTGGCCGTCCCTGGAAGAGCTGGGCTTACATCAGTGGCTTTCATGCCCTGGAACCTCATGGGTCGGAACTCGCTGCTGTCAGCGCCCCAAAACTCTGGATTGTAGTTGATTGACACAGTGTCAACAACGACAGATGTCTTGGTGTTAAACTCGATAAATCAGCAACTCGCTCGCGTGGTGAGGGATGATTCTGATGAGCTCATTGTGATTCGGTCGCTTACATTCGCTGGGACGAGGTAACCACCAAGAACTTTGTCGACCGGTGAACTTTCCGGGATGGAGAATGCTGTACAGAACCGTCAATCTCGGTCCTTCAAGCTTTTGGGAGACGCCGAACCTACCAGTGAATGGACGCAGACGAAAGCTTTCCATGATGCAGTAAGACAGCAGGGTGTCCTTGCGTCTACAGTACGCTTCTAGATCTTGCTCGTTTTCCATCATTTCCTCCCGAAGCCGACTCTGCACCGAAGAGTCCTTGGACAGAAAGAAGAGCAGCCAGGAGAAAACGCCCGTAGAGACGTCGAGATTGGCAAAGAGGATCTCGCTCAGCGTGTGAAGAACCTAGATCGGTCACGGCAAAGTTAGTTCTCCCCAATCAGCTCCCTCGGGGCTCTTGCCTCGAAGGTTTCCGCACGACGACGGCTTTTACGTACCCTTTGCTCTTCTAGCTGTGCAGCTTCTACAGATTGCCAGATAGTGAAGAAAGGAGGCGGCGGTGTAGAGTGGTGTCCCCGTTTGTAGATGTCATAGTTGAACCGTGACCATTCCAGCTGAAACTTGCTTAGTTTGGTAGCCAGTTCACTGTTGACACGAGGAGCAAAGGAGAAGCGTGTCGAACCCCCAGCCAAGACGTGGCCCATGAGTGCCAGGTCCATCTGTCCGATCGACCAAAGCCTTTGCTTCTCATCCTGGCTAAGCGGTCCGTAGAGGTGCTCGGCCGTGCAAAAGAAGGGAAACGCAGCAACGGCCGCGGAGACGCCGGCCGCGAGTGACTTGTCGTCTCGTACGGTAAAGTGTGCCTGGTTCGGCATCTCTTGAATGAAGCGCCTGGCCCGAAGGTCAATCTCGTTGAACTGCGAAGCGACCGCAACGTGAGTAAAAGGCGGTCCGAAAGCCGCGCGCAGGGCCCTCCAGATATCCCCGTTGACGAGTCCCATGCATTCCCCGAGCAGTTGATGGAAAAGCCATCCCCCGTTGGCCGACTTGGATTTTTCATGCAGGGCTGAATCCGAGTGGAAGAATCGGACGTCCTCGGATCGGGTGATGACGCTGGTGGGATGGAGCCAGTCAGCACAATTTTTCGAGCCGCGTCATGCGTAATGGGAGGATTAGGTGCTCGGCCAGGGACGGTGTTGGTATTTCTATACGTACATCTCGGGAGTTGTTCCAGATGTTATACGGTAGATAGGACCATGGCAGCGCCAGGTACGGGAGCAGGCGAAGCCATCGAGGAACTTGTCCGTCATCTGCCCGTCGGACCATTTCCATCGCGGACCTGGCATGGATTTCCCACTTGCCAGGCTCCTGATAGGGCAAATGATAGCTATGAGAAACTGAGAGCGCAGAAGAAGGTGTTAGCAGGATGGTGGTCAATGATGGTGTTTACGAATGCCAACGTACTGTCACGACATGTTCAGCCATCAGTTTGTGGTACGACCTGCACCATGCCATTACGCCGAGGGCGAGCAGGAGAAACGCGGTGACTAGCATGGCAGCGGATGAGAATAAGGACTATTCAACAGTTTAAAGTCAAGGATAATGTCCGGAAGTGCGGCGGGATACAGAATTGCCCAAGATCTATTATATAAAGAACCGACTTGTCTGTCTTTTTATTCACCGGAAATCATCGGCGATTGTCTTTCCCCTCTAATCACTTCGGCGACCTATTTCTCCCTGTCTCCTTTTACCATCAGGCGCGCAACAAATTGTACAATTGATCAGAATGCGCCCGCTACACCGGCTTGCTTTTCAGCTTGTAGGACGGTCCTTGAATGTGCCACAGCCGCTCCTTCGCCTCGAGAGTGAGGGAGTCCAGATAGTCCTTGCCGGCGAAGCTGGTGTTGTTCGCAAACGTAGCTTTCATACTACACGGCAACTCGGAAAGAGCCTCGCTCCAAGCCTTGAGTCGTGGCCATTTGCTAAAGTCTATGCCGGCGAGTCCAGTGACGAACCCGTTGGCAGACGGGTGGATGGCAAAGTCGGCTATCGAGGGCCTGTCTGCTAGACCGATGAAGCGTTGGCCGGGTTGGGAGAGGTGACGCTCGAGAACGTCGTATTCGTTGTGGATGAGGCCGACAAGTCGCTCGATGGCGACGGCGTAGACGTCCTTTTGGCCCGAGAACTTGAGCCACAGCTCTCCAGTGGCACAGAGTCCAGATGCGTACGAGGCCAGCCAGCAAGTGACCGAGGCCCGTTCTGCCCTGGTCCGGCCGCGGAAGAACCCATCAGGGTCGTATTTCTCCGCTAGGTAGATCAAGGTGGCTGTGCTGTCGAAAAGAGCGATCCTGCGCGTCTCTCCGTCCGGAGTAACGTAGGTTTCAGTGTCTTCGACCGCCGGCACCAGGGCATACGGACTAATGGTGGTCAACCACTCGGTATCCTTTGACTTGTCGACTTCGTAAGTTTGATAAGAAATCCCCAGCGCCTCGCAAGCAACCATCGTCTTGAGTTGATTGAGGGGGAGCCGGTTGTTGACAACTAGTGAGACATGTTTAATAACAGGCCTCCTTGGCGTTATGCATGTGCCTGATGGGAAACTTACATCCCAGACAATAGACAATAACCTTGTCCTTGTCCAGCTCAGGACGTTTGCCTGCAGATATGGTGCTGCTCGTCATGTCGAACGTCAAAGCGTACTTTGAGGTCTGAATACAAATAACAAGAAAAGGCCAGAAAGTATTGTAGAATGTCCTTGTAATGACATGAATGAAGATGCTTTTTCCCAATCGGGCTGGACTATGTTGCTGGCCAGATATATATTGAATAGAAACGTTTACGTGTCGGCACGACGTACGTAGGTTGTAACACCAAGGTCTTGCATCGGACCCCGAGTCGGCGATTAATCGGAGAGTAACCCAAGGGGCTTGATCTTTAGCAGGGAAACTCGCCTGCTTACGTTCTATGCAATTCTTGAATGCAGCCGTCAGATATTGGGCCATTGAATATTCATGTGCTACAGATGATTTCTACGGATACATTACCGATCAAGTTTTCGTTAATCAAATAAGAGCGGCGCGGGCAGAGAAGAAAGTTAGTCTTCCCTTGACATATTTCACTTTTGAATAACTATGGCGTCTAGATGTATCAACACGCCTGGTTAGCCTCTCCAAAATAAGATCAAAGATGGCATACATATATGTCTGCTAGCGATGATCTTATCAATTTTGCTGAATAGCCGAAGACTATTTCATAATTTGAAGATTACTACGATCAATAACACAAGTAAATGCAATATCCTTGAGCAGACTTTAGCCGATTACCAGCCCTTGGTATAAGACTTTGGCACTGCACCTCCATTTTGCCAACTTTATTAAAATTACGTACCGGATACTACTATGCTGTGCGCTGGATCCGTACAGGCCTGTATCATATGCGTGCATCATATTTATATCATGTGATCGGATAGCAATACTACTTTAGCCACAAACACTGCATTCGGCGTAGTACTGTCAGTCCTACTCAATAGGTGTAATACTACTCATGCCCTGTGGAGACGAAATGAATGGGTGCGCTCAGGGGTCTAAGAGCCTTTTCGTAGGTAACTCTGCGGCTCAAGTTACAGTTCCACTCGCAAAAATACAGTGATGGGGGTTGGCTTTACAGGACAGCACCTGTAGTAGAATGGTTTATATATCTACATATGCAGTTGAACTCGTAACTAGGTATTCAGGTGGTAGTGCATGGTCAAGTTATGATAATAAGGATGTCTGCCTTGGTTACCTACCTGTACCTTTGTAGATAGGCTTGTGGGCAAAAGCTGATTACAAAGGTGCTATGACCAGATAACAATACCGTTTAAGCCGGCTAGTGCGGCACCATGTTGTACAATACAAAGAAAATAAGATTCGTTTAGGTCCAACACATGTCAGGCTGATGCCTTAAGCACATGTACCACCTAGCCGCCAGACGCAGAGTTTTCACACCCACTTGCGGACCGGCATAGGCATATAGATCTCTACCAGAACATGCCCGTCTTTCACGCCCGGAATAGAGCTGTCTACATTGGAACAGCTAGGCTTTGTGGTCGGCCATTCCCTTCACCGTCCACCGGGTTGGTTTTAACGGATTTCCACCTAACTCCCAGAGCGCTGATGATAGTAGCCACGATCAGACCCGTAACAATGAAGAACAAGTTTGCCAGAGCCTTGGCATAGATGGGAATGACAAGTGGCAGCTGCTCAGATGTATATATGGAAAAGTCGGTTACTCCTCCGCCGAGCAGCTGACTGGTGTCAAAGCCGGCCAGCTTTTGGCTCAAATCGTGGACGAGGTTGCTGAGGAAGACATTCTGGGATACGGCGACGGCTATGGTACCGCCCAACATCTGAAGCATGTTCATGAATGCGACTCCGAAAGGGACGTCGCCTTGGCTGAGAACCGCCTGTGCAATGAGCAGAGGCTGCTGCAGCCCGAAGCCGATGCCCGCCCCCAGCAGCACCTGATAGCCGATCCAGTTGCCGGTTGCAGTGTCGACACTCAGGGTCGAAAGCAATCCGGCACCAATCGAGCCAAAGACGGCGCAACAGAACAGAGATGGGTTGTAGTATCCCGTGATGTTAGTGAGCACACCTGAAAGGATGGACACGACGAGGAAACCGAGGATGAGAGGCATCAAGTCGAGGCCCGAGGTCAGGGCATTGGCGTCCTTGACAGCTTGGAAGTAGATGGGAAGATAGGTGATTGCAACGAACATGGCGCCCGAGGTGCAAAAGGCAAAGAGCCCGGCAAACCAAATGTCCCTGTTGCTGACGATAGTAGTGGGCACCGTGCGCATGGCCGGCACAAAAACCTGCAGCCCGATGAAGGCAACGGTAAAGACGGCAAAGACGACCAACAGGGCGATGATGCGGCCGCTGTTCCACGCATATGAAGAGCCGCCCCACTGGAGCGCCAAAACAAAGCAGACCAGGGCAACTACCAGCAACATGATCTCGGGCAGCTTAGCATGGGCTACTCTTTGGCGGAGAGACCACTTCGAGTAAAGAGGGTCGACCGGGGTGCGGACGAAAAAGATGACGACGGCAGCCGTGATGACGCCGAGGGGAATGTTGATGATGAAGCACCAACGCCACGTGGCACCGTCCGCAAAAGCACCACCGACGAAGGGACCGCAAAGGCTCGCGACGCCAAACATGCCCGTCATGAGTCCGAGGAGTCCCGGCCGACGCTCCAGTGGTGCCGAGTGCGTCAGGATCAGGGTGCTGCCGGGAAACAAGCCCGCGGCGCCAAGCCCAGCGATCGCTCGACCGACGATGAGGGTCACCGAGTTGGGAGCGGCCGCGCAGATTATGGAGCCGACCTCGAAGGTGGTCAAGGCAAGGAGAAAGACCCTTTTCACCGACATGGTGGTGAAAAGCTTGCCATATGCGACCTGGAAGGTCGAAGTAGTCAACAGGTATGCTACCGTGTACCAGCCAACATCTTCGATTGCATGGAAATCATTGGCAATTTTGGGAACGGCAGTGGTGACGACGGTTTGGTCCTAGGTTACGGGAGGCAGGTTTAGCACGTCAACATGAATCCAACGTAAAAGTGCAACTTGTCGCGCTCAAAACTGAAAGATCGAAACTCTGAGGCTGTCCAGAAGTCAAAGACCGGTGAAGAAACTTACGAGGCCGCAAAGAAAGAGGGCGAGGCAAAGCGATGCGACGATCAGCATCAGCTTTGCATTTGCAGGGTATTCTTTCTTGTCTTCTTGACTACCGTCGGAGCCCAAGGGCTCGACAGAACTGCGCTGATCGTGCTCGGCCTTGGTTTCCGCCGAGACGTTGTCTCTGGGAACCGGGTCTACGTCGGCGGCCAGAGGTCCAGACATGATATTGACGGATAAGGAACAATAATGGGCAAGAGGTGGAGCTTAGAAGGCGAGAATAGACACAGAGAAATGATAAATTGCAAATGGCCCTTGAACCCAAACAGATTGAATGTTGCAAAGCAAAAAGATCACTGCGGTTGGTGCTACACAATAGACAAGACTGGCTCCTTACAGACAGTTCTGGACTCGGCTTCCTTGTCCTTCTTTTTAACCCAACAAAGCCTCGGAGACTTTTCCCGAGAAAAGTCGCCGAAGGTAAACAAACTCAGACATATTATCTGCCATCGCCCCAGCCAAAGAGCGGCCCGTGGGCACAGTCATGGTATGTCCACATTACCCAAAGCAGTATATCGAATATCACGACAAACCATCCCGGGACGTTGCCATCAGGGTTCTTAAATCGGTGGACGCCCTTCCCAACCCACATGCCCATCTTCCGCCAGAAAGGTAGGAAGAGGCAAATACCGATGCTGTAGCGCAGGGAGTCCCTGGGCTGGAACGTAGGATGGGCTGCAAGTTTCTCTTGGTAGAACAGGGGCAAATTATTGGCTGCGGCCCCGTTGACCAGGAGTCCCTGCCGCATACATATAACCGCTGTCAGCTCGAGTGGCCAGAATACACAGGCCATCCCCCCCCCCCCCGGCCCTCATC
>JASAOQ010000310.1:0-19490 GCA_031306065.1 Pseudopyricularia cyperi | reverse complement strand
GTCCTGTTGCGTTGAGCCCTAGGGTCATGGCAAAAACCCAAGGTTGAAATACTTTGGGGGCGTTAACAAAATGTTGTATGATATCTACCACAGGCTCGATCCAGGCGAGCCACGCTCCCAGCCTACCCTATCATATGTTGCTTTTGCATGCCTTTCTTCTGACGATCTATCCCGCCGTCCTAAGCTCCGCGCATGGAACCGGCTCTGCGAAACATGAAGCCACTAAGCTGCGAATTGGGGGAGAATGACAAACGAATGCAAATGATTACTAATTACTTCGTAGGTAAAGGTATCAAGGGTCACGTGCTGATGCCCATGCGCCACTCCCAGTCTATCAGAACCCACTGGAATCAGTCATGATATCGCTTACGTCAGTGTGAGCATGCGCCACGCCTTGGTGTGGCTTTACAACCATTTCTGCAATCGGCGGCCCGACAAGTCAGCAACGCTGGAACAGTCAGTCACTTTTTATCGCTCCCGTCGCGACATCCTGCTCGTGTCAATGCAACTTTGTTCCGACCCGACGCAAGCAACAACTCACAACCGAATTCCCAGCCTTTTCGTCACCTCTACTGATGATCCAACACCAATGAGCGTGTAGATTCCTTTCACTCACGGTCCCGGGTCCCTTCTACCAGCCTCTTAAACGCGTTTTTCTTAAAAATCCTGCCCGCGGTGCCCCCACGACAACATCCCTGGGCGCAACACGCCCTCTCCTTGACGACACGGATACCTGTCATCAATAATACCGGCAACTCTCCCGCTCCCTTCATCTACAGCACTGCGAGAGCCCTATCCATCGATCGCGCATATACGTTCAAGGCTTCGCCCCGAAACCGTGCCATCGACACCCCACCGCGCCACTCTGCGCAACATGCCTGTCGAAATAGCGCTCAACACGCCGCTGGCCGACGCCTTAATCGGTGCCATCCAGCCCAAGCTTGTCGAGGTTGGCTGGGGCACGGGAGAGGCCGATGACTCTGCTCTAGCCGAGTACATCATTCTGATGCTTGTCAATGGCAAGACCGAGCAGCAAATAGCGGCGGAACTGGCTGGCGATCTGCTTAGCCTTGGCCCAGATGACCCCAATGCCAACTTGTTTGCGAAATGGCTGTTTGAGCAGATCGAAGTCCTCAACGGGCAGAGCGCAGAAGGTGGCAACGCCGACCCGTCTCACGGTGGCGTTGATCAAGATACCGACATGGGGCTCGGCTCTGAAGGGGCCGCCCAAATTTCTGCGTATGCCGCACCCATTTTCCTGTATCCCCCACTTAAACTATTGATTGCTAACCTGCTTCAATTTGATAACTTAGCCCCACGGGTCCCAAGGCGATGCGCAATGGAAACATGAACATTAGGGGAAACGCCGTTCGCGACAGACGGATGGTGGGCCAGATCAACCGCGCCATGGACAGGACACAAGACAGCGTGCTGCACCGCACAAGAGGCAACGATAGGGTCAACAGCCACTCGCGCGGACCACCTAGCGGGCCGCGCGGTGGTGGCATGCGACAACAGCGCGGCGGCATGAATCCCAGGGCGGCGAGCATTGCACACGGCATGGCTACGGCGATGGGCGGTGGAGGCATGCCCCCAGGAGGACCTGGTATGAATGGCGGCATGCCTGGCATGAACAACGGCTGGATGCCTCCGCAAGGTCAGGACCTCCAGATGGGGCTGTTCCAGATGCTCGAGCAACAGAACCAGATGATGGCGCACCTACAGCAACAACTGAACCAGCAAAGCATGATGCAACAACGTGGAGGATACAACCAACGCGGCGGTCGCGGCGGCAAGCCTCTTTCAGAACGGGTGCAGCACCAAAATCGACACAACAACAGCAGTTCCCGACAGGGCCAAAACGACCAGAACGGTGCTGACCAGAACGCGCCAGAAAACGCACAAAATGGCGGCGGCGAAGAAGGCGAGGATACCGACATGGGCCAAGCCAAGCGTGACCCCAAGGAAACAGTGTGCAAATTCAACCGCAACTGCTCTAACAAGGATTGCAAGTTTGCACACCAGTCGCCGGCGGCGTCACCAGGGGTCACGGTCGATGTGACGGACATATGCACATACGGGGCGGCGTGCAAGAACCACAAGTGTGTTGGGTCGCATCCGTCACCGGCCACTAGGGCGGCGCACAACCAGCAGCAAGACTGCAAGTTTTATCCCAACTGCTCGAACCCACACTGCACCTTCAGGCATCCCAGCATGCCGCCATGTCGGAATGGTGGCGACTGCTCGGTCGAAGGGTGCAAGTTCACGCATGTTAAGACCATGTGCAAGTTCCGACCTTGCACTAACCGCTTCTGCGCCTTCAAGCACGAAGAGGGCCAGCGCGGCACTTTCCAGGACAAGGTCTGGGTTGCCGATGGAGGCAACCACGTTAGCGAGCGAAGGTTTGCCGACGACTCGGCGCCGATTGAGGACATCCTGCATGGCTCCGGAGGAGATTCGGAGATGGGAGCCGCAGAGGCCGAGGCCGTGATCAGCTGAGTGATGTTGAAATGGGACACGATGCAGGACATAAAAAGGCGGAAATAGCGGACGACCACCCGGGGCTTATACGTCTCCTTTTTTTTCTTTCTGGGTCGTTGCTGTCGGGCATGGAGGTCGTCGTGTACTATCTGAAAAGAAAGGGCATACGGTGCTGTCCCGTCTTATGTGAAGGGTTCAACGGAAGGAGAGGCGTTTTCTATTCGGGTTACGGACATATACAATGTGAGTATTTAAAATGAAGAGATTACGTTTAGGCCTTAAGATTTTAGGCCCCCGAGCCGTTCGCCTGGTCTACCCGTAGCCGTAGGAGGGTGTGGCCATCAAGAATCATTTGTCTGAAGGCCCATTCTGATTCGTTGTAAAGCAGTCCACGGAGCAAAAAAGGTGGGGCTTGAGTGGAGGTAATACTGCTACACACAGTCTTTCACACTATACTACCACCACCTCAAGGTCCTGCTAAAGGATCTTGTAGTTAAATATACTGTGCGGCCTTATTTGACTGCCATTTCAAGTTTGAGGTGTGCCTGCTTAGTAACCGAACATTCCTGGAATCATTCCACATCATGACGGACTTTGACGACCTGGCGCCAGCTTTCATGTGGCGTTCTTGCGTCCAAAACTGGTAGATAATTTCATCGGCGAGTATACGGAAGAGAGTCCATGCAAATCTTCGTCCCGCCATCTTGAGGAATGAATCTCTGGCTCGCCTCGTCCACACAGCACCCACAGGGAACATAAGGGCGCGATAAATCATGCTCTGCAGAATCGGCAAACGGGCAGAGCTCAGCCTTGCCGCCTCGTTATCGTGTCTGGCACCGTCAAGAGGGCGGAGAGGCTTCGTCAACAGCCGTCCGTGCGATGGGCGATCCTTCATGACCAGCGACAAGCCCGACGCGCGGATCGCGGTGCTTGGCGGCGGGCTGACCGGGTTGTCGACAGCCTACTTCCTTTCGCTGTTTGCGCCCAGGGCCAGAATCACGCTCTATGAGGCGACTGATCGGCTGGGCGGCTGGGTGAATACGGTTGACTCCGTGACCCGGAACGCCAAAGGGGAGGCGCATAAATTGCGTCTCGAGCGGGGCCCGAGGGTGGTGCAGCTCAAGCAGGCCGATCCAAACTCTCTGCTCTATATATTACTGGTGATTTTTCCCATCCCTGGGCGGGATCTGGATATGGGTTTGGGGGGGTTTGTCTGGGCTACTAGGATCTCATGAACGATGGCTGATGCGGAAGAAAATGAACAGCTCGAACAACTCGACATTACAGACCAGGCTTGGGCTCTGGGCCAGGACTCAGAACTAGCGCGGCGCTATATATACCATCCAGACCACCTCGTCAACTTAAGTGGACCACCGCCCAGCGTCAACCCCCTCGCCAACGCCGCGTCATGGGCCACCTTTGCCGCCAGGATGCTGAAGAGCGCCTTGACGGAGCCGGCGCTCCGGGGCCTGCTGCCTGCACTTCGGCATGCGCTCTCGAACAGGGAGACGGTGAGCTGCGAGGAGTACTGCCGACGCCTCGTCGAGGCGCCGGACGAATCGATCGGCGCTTGCCTGACGCGTCTGTTTGGCGGCCGTCGCAGCGTGGCCGACAACCTGGCCTCGGCCATGGCGCACGGCATTTATGGCGGAGATATATGGAAGCTTAGTATCCAGTCCACCCTGTTTGCAAAGGCGCAGATGATTCACAGCAAGATTAAAATTCCCGGGTTGTCGAGAAAATCGGGCTACTCCGTAGAGCGACTAAGCGACTTGAACATGATGAAACTCGCCTCCCTGGCCTTGTCCCAGGGCTCCGCCACAGCTGGCGAGAAGCTACTAGGCGGGTATACAGGTTTCTACGGCGGCATGGAAACGCTCACTGACGCGCTGGCGCGGGCCCTACGTAAGCGCCAAAACATCACCATAAAGACGGGCTCGTCGGTAGACAGAATATCACCGCCTTCTGGTTCGCTTATAGAGGTACGTTAGGGCTTGGATCACTTTACTTAAATATTGCAACATAACAGCTGATAATGCTTGTACATTTGGCACTTGACAGGTCAAGACAGGAGAGTCTACCGAAAAGTTTGACAAGGTCATATCAACCCTATTCAGCCGCCACCTGGCCTCCATCACCGGCCGACTTCTCCCCGCTCTCGACAGTAAGGAGGCCACCTCGATGCACGTAGTCAACGTCTGGTTCCCCAAGTCCGGCCTGAACCACCCGCACCGCGGCTTCGGATACCTGATATCATCCCAGGCCGACGTCGAGCCCGGTCTCCTCGGCGTCCTCTTCGACTCGGACCGCGAAGAAGCCATTTGGCAGGAGCGGCAGAGACAGGCATCTCTCGGCGGCAGTAGAGAGGCTCCAGAGCCAACCCTCCAGGCCCCATCAGGCACAAAGCTGACGGTTCTGCTGCGCGTGCCGGCGGAGCACGAATCTCCGCGAAGCCCGGAGCAGGCTGAGGCCATCGCCCTCGCCCACGTTCGGCAGCAGTTTGGCATCGCTGACGATGAAGCTGTCCACACCGAGGTCAGCGTTGCGCGTGACTGCATCCCGCAGCACGAGGTGGGGCACCAGGACCGCCTGGCCGCCGCGCACGCCCAGCTCCAGGCCGCGTTCGGCGGCCGTCTCGCCGTCGCGGGGCCCTCGTATACTGCCCCCGGCATTCTCCCTTCCATCCGCGCCGCTTTCGACATCGCCACCGATTGCACAGGCCTCGAGAATGCATGTCGCGGGCTGGCTCCACAGGCTCACAGTCTGGTGGAGGGCCTTGACTCTCTTGTCCCCGCTCCCGGCGTGGGTGCCACGGGTCTGGGCCGCTTCGCAGACGGCAGGAGGACGCTATGGGATGACCTGGTTGTGTTAGATGCTGCAGCCAAGCAGGATTACATCTCCTTCAAGGAGACGTCACCGCGAGGTATGACCATACCTCGGCTGGCATTCGGTGGCTTGCCCACATTGTCATCTACAAAGGTCAATCCTAATTGATTGCCGCAAGGGCCTTTTACCCCTTAGTTGAAACACTGTACCGAAGGAAGAACAAAAAACCATGGTCAACGTCAGTCAGGCTGTCCAAGGCTTTGGCTTGTATAAATTACCGCGATCCGGGCGCTATCTGGTAGATATATGATAATCTAAAAAAGAGGAAACTTATCAATGTCCTCGGGGAATCATTTCTAATCCAGATCTCGGGTTTGCCATGCCTTGCACACGGACATCCAGTCCTGACAAAATAAAGATGAACTAAGTACAATGCCGACCAGCATTGCAAGTGTATATCGTGCAACGCGACGCCGTCGTGAAGCAACTGACCCTAAAGAGGCTATCTTCGCCACCAAGGCAATAGTGGCCTAGGTCAAGTCAACCACGGGATTGCCCATAGGAGCTTGTGGAACCTGCTTCTGTCGCATCTGTGCTCCTACTACTCCTGGACCCGCCATCCCTGGTCGCTGCGGTCCCCTGTTGACAGGCCCGTTGGTCGAATTCTGACCCTGTGGAGGCTGTGGCTGCTGGCGTTGCTGGGCCTGTTGAGTTTGCTGCTGTTGCGGCTGTATAACCTGTAGCGACGAATCCAGCAGCGTCCGCACCGCCTTGTCGATGTTCTTGAGCAGCTCCTCGACACCGGCAGATGCTGGCCCACACGCACTGGACGATAGGCATTTCCAATTGGGACTCTTGGTATCCCAAACCTCTTTCAGCACTCCGCTAAAGTCGTCGGTGGATCTGGCCGACTCTGCGTCGGTTCTCTTGACGTGCCAAGAGAGCTCTCTTCTACGCGCGACCAGCTTGACATCAAGTGTCAACCGGCGCGCGGGTTGGCCTGGCAGTTCATATCTGATAGTGGCCAGGTCAATGTTTCTGGTAAAGATTTCAAAGGTGCCTTTCCGTGAGATCTGCAGCTGCTGCCACGTGTCGCTAATTGCATCCAGTGCTCGATACACGGCAAGGGTGGTCGGCAGGTAGAACGGAAGCCTCTCCAGTCCGCGGGGCGAGTTGGCCAGAGTCTGCAGCATATCGATGACGCGAATGTGAGGATTGCTTTTCTCAAGAACGAGTTTGACCTTCTTAGGATCTGCAAATTCAAGCATAACCTTCCACCGCTTCGTTGGCGGCTGCAGTGCCGCGTATGCCTCGGCGGCAGGCTGCGAGAGGTCGCTGTAGGTGAAGATAACCCTCCGGAGCGTGACTAGCTCACACTGCACGCCCCGTGGAGCACGGCTGATGGACTGCAGAAATTCGTAGAGACGCTCTATGGTCTGCAGCCGGGAGATCAGTTTGTCTATCATGGTCTCGCCCAGATCTGATCTCAGCTGCAACACAAATTCGCCTGTCTTGTGGTTGAATAACACGTCACGGTCCACCCTGGGACTTAGTTGTAGGAACTTGCTCTTGTCGAGCACACGAAGGCGGGCCTCTGCTGCTACAACAATTCGGGGATCCATACGTGTCGACATGGCGGAGCCATTCTCGCCCCTCTCCGAAACCTCTGTCGAGGATGATGACTGGACGTTGGCGATGTATAGACAGACCTCGTCTGCAGCCCATCCGCTCGACGTACTTTTACCACCCAAACTTGGCAAGACCTCAGAAGTGCGCATGAAGATGGCGGGCATTCTAACATGCGGGTGCAAGCTGGCTCTGTTGCTGGGGCGGTCGACATAGCTGATTCTCCTGGAGTGCAGTTCTCTGAGGTCTCTCATCTTGGAAATCATGGACGAAGTAAGGTAGTTGAGCTGTGAGAAGAATGTCGGGGATTCAACGGCCGCTTGCTTGGAGCCCAGCTGCAGCCGTACGTGGCTCCTGATACGTAGGCCTCCCGCGCCTGCCGAGATGGAGTTTGGAGCTGTCGTGGTCCTGTGTTTCATGTACATCGTCAGTCGGCTAATTCAATATTATTGCCGCAAGTAAAGCACTGGGACACAGCATGGCAACTTACAGCTCTATGAGCCACCACTGATCGCCACTCATGCTCAGGTGGACCAAGACATGAAACTGAGGCTTCCAGCCCTGCTTTCTGCACCAAGCTGTGGCATCAGTTTGCTCGCGATTGCGGATTATGTGACGCAGATCATCAGGCTTCACAGGAGATTTGCCGACAACGCTCCAGCCCTGGCTCTTTCCGCGGCGGGCCAGCTCTTCCACAACAAAGTTGTTGCGCAACCACCCAATTACTGTCACTGGGTCCCGTCCAGGAGTGTTCAAGTTGTTCTCCGCCAAAGGTATAGGCCGGGTTCGGGGCTTAAGAGCGAACGTGCCACCAATCTGGTCGATCTGGACGACTACAGAGTCGAGGCCTGTCAGTTGCATAGTCAAAGAAGACTCGGATGGCTGGGAACTGGACAGCTCCAAGGCAAGATGGTCCTCTTTGTTTGCAAATCGTGCCTTGCTTTTAAGGCTCGTGTGCATCAAGGTAAAGATGTGTTCGATGTGGCGTTTGATGACATCCTTTAGAATTTGCTCCATCGATAGGTCGGCATCACCTAGGAATATCTTGACATCCTTGACCTCCTGGTTGTCTCTGAACCACCTAACTGCGAGATGGCTCGTAGGGTATGTAGTCCGGTATGTATTGGTCGGTGCAGCACTGTGAACTCCGATGATAATCCAACTTTTAGGCGCGGTGGAAGTCTTAGTTGGATAACGACTGGTCCAGTACTGCACCGCCAACGAGCGATTGAGTCGTTCAACATTGATTGTGTCGACCCATCTCCCAATGCTAAGCTCCAAGGCCTGTCTCCGCAACTCGTTGATCTTGTGCGTCAGAACAAACTCATGCAGATATTTGTAGCATCCAGCAAGCCCCTCAATAGCGAGGATTTCGTTGACTTTCAACTCCATGTACATCCGCAGATTTTCGGAAAGGGCAGGTGCCGGCGTAAAGAGGAAACGGAAATCGATGAACCAAAATTGCTTTTCTGGGTCCTCGTCGGCGATGGTAAGATCGACTTCATATTCCCCCTTGACGACAAAAGTCACTCGACCAGATCCAATCCTGTAGTCCCGAAAGTGGTATGGAATCTTGTCGTAATCTTCGATTGTCAGCCTGAGCGACAAGAGGGTATCGAGGTCGTCCAGCCACTTGAGTTGCTCCTCCAGGCTCATCTCGGGCGGCGGAATGTATCCGAGATCCGGCATCCACGGGGCGCTGCCGTTCGCCAGTACCTGCAGCGCTGTCTTCAGGTCCGGGCTCGGTAGTCTGGCATAAGCAAGATTGCGCTTATTGTGCATCATTCGGTCGAGCACAAGGTCGTACTTTCCCATCTGTTTGTGCATGTGCCCCTTGAGGTCGATTAGTTTGCTAAGAGTGCTCGCCCTTTTGCTCCAGTCCGTAATGACCAACGCCTTGATCCATTTCGCGTGCTGGTCCTGAGCAAACTTGAGCAGCGTGATCTTCTTGTCTAAATTCTCGTGAGAAGAGTCCTCGATCATGCCTTGATCTGCGTTGCCATTGGCTATCGGGGGTAGAGGCAAAGGCTTCTTTGCGAGCGCCCTGATGGTGTCCTCCAACTCATTGTGCGACCTTTGAGCCAAGCGTGACAGTAGCTGATTGAGCGATAGGAAGTTCTCGGTAATGTGTGCAATCTAGCCATTTGCGCAAACGTGTCGCATTAGTTTAGATGTGACCTAACCCAAACAAGAAGTCATCGGTGCTGTGGGGAGGGGAGCCCTACCTCGTCCGGCAAGTCGTTCATCCTTAGAGGGTTTTCCGACTGCAGCGATCGCGCTGGTGTCTGTTGCTGTATAACATCCGAGTTTGGAATGGCCTTAGCCTCACCTCCATTGCTGTGTTGTTTCCGGTCAGGGGTTGGTTTGAGGGCACCGTCCGGGCCGACGCCATTCATCATGACGGCAGTCATCGTGAGGGGAGATGCTGTCCAATGTCGGCAACCCTCCCCTTGAAGCAGGGGGAGTCGTTGATCCCGCTCACTCAGGTTCCGTCGAGCAACCAAAGCGCCTTCCTAACTCGAGCTCAGCTAGCGACACGGACGGCCAGCGGCTCCTCTCATCACTGATGGGATGATTGACGTGACAAAGGGGTGATGATACTGATGCCGTTGATGCGGGCGCCTTTTTGCAGGTAATCGGACCGCGATCGGCGCGTTCGACTTGGACAAAGGTCGAGAGGGCGTATGGCGACAAGAAATTTCCGGTCGCGAGGCGCGCGGATTGCTAAGACAAGTCGGCCAAGCAAGGGCAGGCCCACTCGAGGTATTGATGGCAAAATTCGCTAGGGTGGGAATCAGGTGAGCTATGGTCGATATCTGTCGGGTCGCGGCGGTCGGGTCGGCGGGCGCGGGCGCGGCAGTGAAGACGGTGATGATGAAAGGATAACAAGTCAGATTCCTGGGCGACGATTTCCTGCCCAGTTGGGGGCAGGCGAGGAAGTGTGACAATGAAATGGACGTGTACCCGTGCAGCCAATCAACGGTGATATTTGCGTATTGAAGAGCCCCACCTATTCTTTGTCTTTTTGAGGCACGAGCCAGGATTGGATAATTTACTAGAGTCACCCCCACCGTGTGTGTCTTGTGCACTATGGGCGAACAGTCTGGGTGGGGCTGGTCACGTTGGCGATTCGATTGCTACCATGAACACATATATATTAGTATATGCAGTTGATTGCATCTATTCATTCAAAAGGTATGCACGGATTGACTCCCATAATATAGCTTTTCGTTAGGTGTCTAGATAAGTAGGTTAACCCTGTGCTAATATTGCAAGAAAAAAAGAAGAAAATTCCAGGTGCGTTGTCCGTCCATACATTATACTTCTATCTTAGGGATCAGCCAATTCCCAAAACCATTTCGCATCAGCCGCATATAGGTAAAACCAATTCCCTCTGTCTATGCATGGATTGCAAAGCTTGCAAAGCTTGCAAAGCCGCCAAATCAACAAATAACATTGACAGGTATGCACAGCATCGGGCGCCACTTCTCTCCAGCTACTTCCGAGATATGCTGAGTCCTCTGACCATTGCAGTTTTCCCACCTCAACTATGTCGTTGGGACGTTTTGTCAACAAGCGAAAACTTGAGCTTGGCTCGGTTGCTACCCCAGAGAACCTGCAGACAGGCGCTCCAAAACACAAGACTGGCCACTTACAACTTGTTTGGGTGCATAGCGCTGGTTGTAGGCCACCTATAAAGAGGTTGTTAGCGGTGCACCGAGACACTATATTGTAGGCAAGGATATACGAACTGGTAGCCAGCTGCGTCGCTGAACTTGTAGCCATAGGATGCGGTGAAGTCGTCCAGGACGGCGGGTCCTCGTGAGCCTGAGCTATGTCAGCGGTCGTTTATCATGGAATTATACTGCTCCTCGCCGAGGAGGTAGCGCATCTTACCGTAGGGGTACTCCATGGGCACAATCTCCTTGTTATCGTCGAGATAGTGCAAAAGGGGAGTGAAGATCCTCCAGCTGGCGTCAAGCTCGTCGTCGCGAACGAAGTTGGAGTGGTCGCCCTTCAGGCAGTCCAGTATCAGTGACTCGTAGGCCTCGGGGATCTTGAGATCGGAGAAGCGGCGGCGGTAGGTCAAGTCAAGCTCCGTCACAACTGTCTGCATGCTCAAGCCAGGCAGCTTCGAGTTCATCTTAATGTAGACACTCTCGTTGGGCTGGATACGCATAACCAACTCGTTACGGGGGATGTCCTTGAAAATCCCAGACGTTACGTCCTTGAACTGAATGCGGATTTCAGTCTTCTGCTCGTTCAAGGCCTTTCCTGCCTTCATGATGAAGGGCACGCCATCCCAGCGCTCGTTCTTGATGTACGCAACCAATGCGCAAAATGTCGGGCACCTCGAGTCCTTGGGCACTGTGTCGTCCTCCTTGTACGAGGGTTTGCTTGCATCAAGCGACCTTCCGTACTGGCCAATGATGACGTTCTTAGGCTCAATAGCCGGGATGGCACGGAGGACGCGAACCTTTTCGTCGCGGATGTCTTCCGAAGAAAAGGAGATGGGTCGCTCCATTGCCAACAGCGTCAGGACCTGCAGCAGGTGGTTCTGCATGACGTCACGAATGATGCCGAACTCGTCGAAGTAGCCGCCGCGACCTTCTGTGCCAAAAGGCTCCTTGAACGTAATCTGCACATTGTCGATGTGGTGGCGGTTCCATGTAGCGCCCAGGAACGAGTTCCCGAAGCGGAGAATGAGGATGTTCTTTACCATCTCCTTTCCAAGGTAATGGTCGATCCGGAACAGCTCGTCCTCTTTCCAGTCAGGCTCCAGGGACTTCTGGAGCTCGCGAGAGCTGGCCAGGTCCTTGCCGAATGGCTTCTCGACCTAGAGATAGGAGAACGGCAAGTCAACATCACCTGCCACATCCGCCAGAGACTGAGATTGGCAGCTACTTACAATCACGCGAGCAATTCCCCTGGTGGGATAGCAGCACCTCTTCAGATGCTGCGAGACGATTGTGAAGACGCTGGGCGGGAGCGCCATGTAAAAAAGTCTGTGAGCCTCCTGCTGGTCCTTCTCGAGGTCCTCCAGGTGGTCGTTCAGGTCGTAGAAGGAGTCATCCTTGTCGTACTGGCCCGAGACATAGGTGCAGAGGGAGCAGAAATCCTCCAGCTGCTGCTCCATGTCCTTCGTAGGGGTCTTGATGTACGACCTGATCCTCCTGATGTATTCCTCGTGGTCCATCTTTGTCCTGGCATAACCAACAATCTTGATGTCCTTGGGGAGGAATTGGTTCCGGTACTTCCCAGGCGGTCAGCAATGAGCAGAAAGCGACGTCGTTCCGTGGTAACGATTAACTTAGACTTACGAGTCCGAAAAGCGCGGGATACTATAGCACCGGGGTCTTTTTAGCATAGAGCACATAATATGAAGAGAAAGGGGCAGTCGACGTACAGTCTTTTTCTTGGCCAGATCACCGGAGGCACCAAGGACCACGATGACCGTGTTGTCCTTGAGCTCCAGCTCGCTGTTGGTCGCGCAGTAACATTAGCAAGAGTCCCGCGGATTTGGCTCCCCCGATAACAGCCAAACCTGCTACCAGCAGCAAAATTGGGCTAATGGCTCGAAGCACTCTCTCTTGACGCACTCATATTCGGCGCGGCATGTTGTAGGCAAGAATTTGAAGAGCGTCCGGTGTTGCTCGGGACTCAGAGGAAACGGAAGGTCGGTTGGTGGGGTTAATGCACTTACGCAGCGGCGTGGGATTCTCCGGCCATTGTGTTCACTCGATCCACGTAGTGGCAGTACTTGATAATGAGATGGCAAGTTGTACGGCTTTGATTTGAGGTGTCTCGCACAAGAAATGTAAACAGCTGCGAGGGTGGTGTGAACAGCAACGGAGGTCTTGTTAACGGATGGAGGTGAAGTGGGCTGGACAGCGCCGTGGGTATGATGATGAAGCAATGGAAGCAAGCTACCAGACTGGTAGGCCGCCCATGCCGACAAGGGCAAGGACTAAAGTCACATCGCCACGGCGGGCGGGCGGAGCTTACTCACAGCAACAGCATGGGCTGGGCTGGAGGGGTGATCCACTATTAGTTCTAGAGAAGCCCCCGGTGGTGCAGGCAGGTGCAGGCAGCCCAGGCTCGCTCTACTCTCACGCGCACAGCTCGCGAGCTGTCTGTGTCTCGTACATCTATACCACACACCCCCTCTCATCAGTTCGAGCCATGCTATGAACTGCTTCTAGACTAGACTAGTCTAGCTAATTACCACCTTGCATTGCAGAAGCACTTTTCATTATGAGGTGAAAGAGAAGGACTGCGCCGTTACTGGGCATCCCTGCTTGCGACATTGCATCTTATGGCCAATTTACGTAGGGTAGGGTATCTCTACAGGTAGGAAGCTTCCCGATGCGCCCGAGGCACTCATCTCCATACCTCTCCAATGGTATCGAGTACTTCGTAGGTAACCTTGGTATGTGCCTTGTACTCGCGGAGGGATTAACCCTCTTTGTGTGATAAAATAGGGGCAGGCAGGTGGGAGCTAGGTTATGTTGCTGGAAAACAAAATACCGTTTCCCATCAATCCCACCCCGCTGTCTTGCACCCCAGCCGCCCGCCCGGACCAAGAGGGGACTGTTTTTTTCTCCAACGTCATACCAACTGCATTGGTAGCTTGTCCGTACCTGGCCCCGAGCTCCTTTGCTCGCACCCCTCTATCTTGACCAAGTCCCTGCCCAAAGCAATGCTTGAATAAAAGCACTCCACGGATACCCAATCGGTCTGGAAACATCGTTTGTTTCCCCGGCAAGCAAATTAAACGCTGTTACAAATGGCGAAGCGCAGAACTGTAATTAATCGGCAGAGACGGTCCTCAAGACTGCATCCCGTCTGGTCATAACAAGACAGTGGAGGCCGCCTCCCCCTTCTCGATATTGGTTGCGGTGCGGAATCACCTCCGGGATCGGCATAGAGGAGAAATGC
The DNA here is from genome assembly GCA_031306065.1 of Pseudopyricularia cyperi. Classification (NCBI taxonomy): domain Eukaryota; kingdom Fungi; phylum Ascomycota; class Sordariomycetes; order Magnaporthales; family Pyriculariaceae; genus Pseudopyricularia; species Pseudopyricularia cyperi. The sequence goes on along the minus strand of JASAOQ010000310.1, from coordinate 5,618 downwards.
GAAAGCGGACGGAGTTGGCGCTGGATGGGCGGAGAAGACTGTTCGCAGCATTGTCCGATCCGGCGATGCCGGAGCGTCGCCCGAGGGTGCATAGGTAGTAATAATTTACCTTATGGCTAGCTAGGTACCTTATGTAAGTTCCTGCGACGTGTATGTCCTTGCACGAAAAGATATTGACCTGAGCGCGAGGTTCAAGGGTTCAGGGACCTTCTGACGACTTGTTGGTCTTGGAGGTCAAAGTACTTCCCAAGAATCCCGGGCTTGCATAACCAGGACGCGTTGTCGCCATTCTAACCATTGCCCACCGAACAGTACGACATGCATAGGTACTGCTTACTGATCGATGGTCGGAATTTGAACAAAGACCAAGCTTTGGGTCTCGAGGGGTGGCAGCTATGATTGCTCTATGACGGAATTGCACACATGCTTGTGTGGGGGTTAAGAGGGTCACTGTGGGCGCATCATTACGGTTCAATTGGGAATACCAGACAATTACTGTCCGAACCATCCGCGGCGTGTCTTGGTATCTATCTCCTGTAAAATTAAGGAATAAATTGTTCATTCGCTCCTCTTAGCTTTCTGCAATAACAAGACCTCGAGACAGCCACCTGAGCCACCTTTCGAGGGATATCCACTGCGATCACTGCCTAATCCGTTGGTATACTCTCGGCGTCAATGACAATTCACAGACAGCCGGGTTTGCTCAGAATAAATTGCTTTCATTTGCACGATTGAATTACAAGCTCCATCCCCACGCGTGTACGTCGTAGTGATATTAGTCACGTGTAAACACAAGTGGCTGGTGCTGCGGCTTCAACACCCCACACTGCCTGTTCAGCCCCACCCGCTTTGCACGCGCTCCCCATCAAATTTTCCCCTCCTCGGCAGATCACATGATAAGCCCTAGGCCTTGCTCTGTCTGACCAACCCGACACCAAAACGGCCCGCCTTGGACGCCCGTGCAAACTCGGCCTTTGGGAGCGACATACTAACCAACAGCAATCGATCGTCCACGACCGCCGACGACTACTTCCTTCAACCCCCAAGGGAACTTTGACAAGTGGGAAGACGGCAAAACAATCAGCAAGATGCCTACCGAAGCCGGCCACAGATGTAAGTTGCTGATTCCTGCCGCCGTGGGCTGCGCCAGTAGCCTTAAGCGAGAAATCACCGAGACGTGGTAGAATGTTTCGTTTGACGCAACTCAATATGCATTGACGCTGACAACATGCTGTAGTATACGTCAAGTGAGTTGCACTTCTGTTACGCAGGTGCGACGACTTGGAGCTCCGCGCCTCGCCCAACATACGCTCGAACAAACCGCCCGACTGCCGGTGGAGATGCCATCAAGGCCCTCTCTCCGGCGCGGCACGACGAACCGATCGCTAACCAACGAACCTCCAGGGGACGCCACCTGAGCTACCAGCGTAGCCGTCACAACACCCGCCCCGAGACCAGTTTGATCAAGATTGAGGGTGTTGACGACACCAACGCCGCGAAGTATGTTTTTTTTTTCGGAACACGGGCTACACGCATCACGGGGTATCCATCTAATCGCTTCTTCCTCCGCAGCTTCTACCTGGGCAAGAAGGTCGCGTACGTCTACCGGGCGCAGAAGGAGATCCGCGGCACCAAGATCCGGGTTATCTGGGGCAAGGTCACCAGGCCTCACGGTATATATCCCCGCCGATATGCTTTCCCTGGACCCCGGGCAGCTTACTAACAGATTCCGCAGGCAACTCCGGCGTCGTCCGCGCCAAATTTACCACCCCTCTCCCTACACGATCGTTTGGCGCTTCTGTCCGCATCATGCTTTACCCCTCGTCGATATAAGTCTTTTTCCTTCGGAGTTGAACGGAACGGATATCAATGGTTGCATTGTGGTTTAGGGCATGGATTTGGGACGCTTCTTTTGTCGTGCCCGGCTGTCCCGGCGCTAGCTCGTCGAAGCAAGACATCGAACGGCAGTCCCGGCACTACACGACTTGCGATCGCAAGGTTGTCTGTGCTGTGCTGTTCGAAAGAGATTGACGGAGATGGGCCCCTGACGGCAGGTGCGAATGGTTCTGGGGCATAGATCCAGAGGTGGAAAATGATGATACGCAACAAAAATAAGATGGCGGATCTTCACTTTGTAGGCTCTCACACACCACACGAGCCCACGGCATCGACAGATTCATGAACGTGTGATGCGGGACTGGGTAATGAATCCAAGTCTTTTGATGACCAAGCCATCTCTCCACTTCTCGCTGTGTGTCTTTGGAGCTCTCGCTTACCCACACGATACTTGCATTATTTGGCTGGCAGGAACACAGGTTGGGACACGGGATCGCCAGTCGACCTCGCGCCGAGAGATTCGATGCCAAGGTTGCCTATACACTCGGCTGTAGGTTATTGTTGTTGATTTTCAGTTACAGGTTGTGTTGATCAAGTACGTCGACACCACATGGCCTGGTCCTGTCTGTCGTTAGCGGCTAAGGCCGCTTTAACATACGTACTGGGCTGGGCCGCTGCAAATTGTGCGATCTCTCAACAGTGGGCATACAAGTCGCCTGCCGCCTAGGCTGCCAAGAATACCGAGGCAAGTTCTCGGCGTCGGACAGCGTTGTCGAGCATGCATGCGAATGCTTTCTCATGGAGTGCTGGAAGGCCATGGAACGAGAAAAAGCCCCTGATTTACATTCTCTCTACATGAATCTTCCCGGTGTCGGGATTGTCACGGCCTGCGGGGCTTCGGGGCTTGATATCAGAAGCCGAGACAGTATTTTGCTTATTCACAGTATATGTGCGCTGATATGTACAGGAAAGCGTGCCTGTGATTCACACAACTGCCAAGCATGCATGTTGGAAATAAAATTTTCTTCGGACTGCAACATGGATGCGTTGAAACGTATCGAGAACTCTGGCTCCCGTTCGCGTCATTGAAAAACAAAACAAACACACTATCCAAAGACATGACACGGTGTATAGAGCTCAGTAATCACCCACATAGCCGCCTCGCTTGTCGTGCGCACCACATACGAGGTACTGACTGGTACGAATATGGGTGCCAGGCATCTTTGTTTATTACTACTACCAGGTATGGCAAGATAGGCTGACATGGCTGGGCCTGTCGACTCGTTTCGCATTCCAGAGTGCGCGGCCACTCCGGCCGGCCAACGACGATGGTGAACCGGGTGGCGCGGGGGAAGATCCCGCGCAGGGTCCACTACGCGGCGCAATCCCAAAGGGTTGTGGGCAGCCCGGGAGCCTGGTTTTCGCATGATACGGCTCGCCTTGCTGCTATGGATACCTCATCTTTGGGTGAAAAAGCATTGTCGTGGACGGGCATGGAGCGCAAAGGTCGTGTTATACATACTCGACATAGTATATTTTCTAGGTCTGTCGGCATGTTCCCGGGGTGGTCTCCACCTCTAAAACAACCGGTCGATCAGTGGGGCGTAAATATGCTGGCGATCGTAGGTGCCAAGGATATGGAACATGAGAGTTGGTCGAAAAATGAACAGGGCTGTTTAGTGCTTTTCAAAGTCAAGGTTCGTTCACGATCAGTGTCATTATAAGCCATCCATGCCATACGTCAGTAGTGGCTCGGTGAGATGCAGACCGCATCATCTAGGTAATTTGTTGTGTTGAGAATTATATAACCGGGCAAAGTTGGTTGCCTGCCTGTTCAAGATGCTAGCTGGTACACGTGGTGTTAAGTGGCTGTACACCGGCCCTACCTACTACGTATTGTGGTGAACTTTAAAACCAATGAATGATACTGGTAATATACGAGGTAACCACGTATATCAGCCCCCCTCCCAAGGACTGCCCTATTTGCCGTTGGGAGGATGTTGTTAACTATGTAAGAAATTATGGGCAGAACATTCTAGTCTAGCCCTGGCCGAACCTTGTGTCCAAATCGAATACTATATAAAAACGGTTGGGCAAGTTCGGTTGCACAGCCACATGTATTCCAATAATAAATGATGGAGGGATGTAATAGCCCGGTAAACAATACAGAGTACTGGTCTAGTATATTCCTAGCGCGATATGTATACTCCTCAGGCTCCCGTCATACGACTGCCTGAGATGAAGGCAGTCTTTGTACTATACCATAAAAAACATCAAGTACATTTGTCTAGGTAGGTAGTTTCCAGGATAACAAGACAAGGCTGCTTAAGCGTGTCGGTCGGCTGGCAGGCCGCCTTCTTTGCCACCACAGCGGTTGAATCTGCATGATTTGCCAAGGCTTGTGGGATGGCCTGCGCGGTTGCGAGTATTGGACGACTTGCATGTCATGATGACTGGTAGAATCAGTTGCGAAACTGTCCGTACCTCGTAGTGTTTACTGTATACGAACCGAAACCCATCTACATCTCAGTTCGTACGCTTGTCTCCGTTCAAAAGGGCTACCTAGCTGGTACCTAACTAGTCTAGGTCCACATTCTATGCCCTCAATTCGCCCGATCTTTTAAAGCATCAGATTCCTCCCAACTTGCTCCTACAATGACAAAAAATACTGGGGAAAAGGGATAGCAAGCGAGCCAAAGAAGAAACATCGCGCCGAAGCCTGCAAACCGGCTCAAAAGTATAACTGATCCGACTCCAGTTCCCCGCCGGACGCTGACGTCTGTTTGTCTGCACCGCCTCACCGAAGGAGATCGTTCGAACCGACGGCCCTCAGTCCTTTGGACCACGGTTAGGCTCAGTTAGGCCCCTCGGAGCGTGGCCAATCGAGAAATCCCAATGGCTCATTGAATCCCGTCCCGCGTCGCATAGCTCGTATAGCTCAAAATCACACACCTGGATGCGTCACTTGGGCATAGCTAGCTCTGCTTGGCTCTCGTTTGCGCGACATATAGCTGCAGACTATGCTGTGTCGAACACAGGGGTGCGCGGTGCGTCTCTGGGTTTGTCACGCAAGCCTCCAACTTCGAGGGGGAAAAAAAAGAAGAAAAAAAAACATGCAGTAATCGGGTAGTTTGCTGGGCCCTGCTCCACCTTCAAGTAGCTCTTTTTCTCGCCTTCTTGTTCATTCTCTTCTTATCTTTCTTTTTATGGACAGTAGGAGGCTGCGGACATGAAACTCATCACCCGGGTCCACCAAGCCTAACTAACCAAGCCAAGAGGCACGACAAAACTCGCCAACGCCGACTGACGCGACACCAAAGGTTCATCAGCTTCATTTGGGCTACATTTACCGTACCTGACGTCAGGGTTCGACCTATACTGACAGACAGTGTCAGTAAAACGATTAAGAAAGACAAGAGAAAGAGAAAGAGCCTCGGGAGGGCTACAAAGGGAACAGCAAAAGCAGCCAGCCCAGCGCGGCGAAACAACCGAGAGAAGACTCAAGCCTCTCTCTTTTTTTTTTTCCTTTTTTCCCCCCTCTTTCCCCAGTAACCTTGTAGGTCCAATTGAAGGCCCAATTGAAGAGACAAAAAACCAGCTCCTGGATTCAAATCAAAATCAAATCAATCAAACGCAAGGAGGAGCCGGCAGAAGCTCTTTTAGCAGTCGTCAACAATCTCGATCCCAGCCACAAAAAACAAAGGGCGCCCTGTTGCGGTAGGCTTGCATCTCCCCCATCTGCGACAAGCTAGCAGGATCCACAGAAGTCCGCGCAACCACCC
>JASAOQ010000308.1:0-13849 GCA_031306065.1 Pseudopyricularia cyperi | reverse complement strand
CCCAAAACCCCCCCAAAAGGCTCCCACCCGTCAAAATGCTCCCTTGTTCAAGCGTCATGAGTCTTTTGCTCTTGAGCCTCTGCGCGCTCGCACCACGGGTGGCCGCCAACGTCGAAAAGACCATCTTTCTGGGCCCCGAAAACATCAATGTCCCCCACCAAAGCCCGACAATCGGAGACCTTGGCCTGGGTGTCCTAAGCCCGGACAGCGCCGAGTCCCGGTCGCTGCGCACCCACCTCAACGCCGAATCCCCCAGCAGGGACGGCCAAGGTCCCGGCAAAGGCAAAGCGACGTGGCTCCTGCTGGATAATCTGAAGCAGGGGCAGCGCTACGAGGTTCGGGTCTGCTGGGCGGCGACTGTGTGTACAAATCCTCAAAATGCTCGTCCGGATCGCGCGAAAACTCTATATTAAACGCATTGTAAATCTTCCGCAGCAACCCACTTCTTTCACCATCAACACTCATAAGGTGCCGGTGGTCTGGGATACTCCCGAGCTGATCTCCTCCTTGTCCGAGTACTCAACCGACCGGCTGGAGAAGATGTCCGCCGAGGAGGTAGAGACTCTGCAGCAACAGCGCCGAAAGAACGCTGACAGGCAGGGAGAGCACGAGGCGTCAGTTCTTCTTCTCGAGATCCTCGCAGCCGCTGATTACTTCACCGATGATGCGCAGCTCATGAAGCACGCCGAGCCGGTGCTCGTCGACGTCATTTTGGATCCTTATATCCTCAACGTCCTGCCGCAGTCCCTTGTGCCTACGGTTCTTTATGTTTTGATCGTCGCAACTGTCTTTTGGTTCGTTGCTCGTGCCATCGCCAGGGGAATGCAGGATTTTGCTTCGAGCACGACAACAGCCGAGAAGAAAATGCAGTGATGGCTGCTGGGCTGTGGTGACAAACCAAGGCATGCCATATGCCGCTTCGGCTGAAACATAACTCCTGGCATGTGCTCGCCTAAGGAGAAATGTGCATCGCATCTTGGAGAAATTAGCAGCACAACACACGGATCTCTGGAGAAATCTCAAATGCAGCTCATTTCAGTACAAGGCGCATGATGGTTGGGGCACGATCGGAAACGCAGCAGGGGCTGCCCGTACGACTCCGGAGGTGTGGCATACAAATGAGCGCCCGAAAATATCAGAAAAGAAAGAACCATCCCCATGTCATTCGCCGCGGGTTCAAGAAAGGAAAGTATGCGATATATTATTCGTTTCAAGCGAATAACAGCCAAAATCGTGTTGCCGGTCGGCCAGTATGGGAAAAAATACACTGCAAAATTTTCGGACAAAGGATACGTGCGGTAAACGGGACTCAAGTTATCCTCCAGCAACTCTATACTCAGTAGTGTGGGTTTCCGCCATATGACGGTTGGCCATATGAATGGTTTTGTGGAGGGTAATGCGGCGGCGCCGATTGTTGTTGATGGTACTGCGGCGGTTGGCTTCCATACTGTGCGCCGCCACTGCTGCGCGATTGTGTGTTGGGGTTGCTGGGGACGCTGCCAGGCTTGGATGGCGGCATGTATGAAATGGGCGGCTCTGGTCCGTCGTATGGCCCGCTGTGTCCCGGGTTCGTGTAGCCGAACTCGTTGTGGCCCCCCTAGATGCCAAAATATTGGAGTTTAGTGTCTGTTCGTGTCGCCGTATAGTGTAATTCCCAGTGTGCTTCATCAGGTTGACGTACCGAACTGTGGGAGGAACTACCGCCAAACATGCTGGCTACCCCGCCCATGACATGTCCCGCTAGGCCGCCCGCATGACCGCCGTGGTGTTGACCTTGGGTCTGACCGCCGTGGTAGTTGGTCGGCTGGGACGGCTTTTCGTTCCCAGACGAGAAGATGCTGGATGCCAGCTGGCTCACAATCTTGCCTCCGTTGCCTCCGCCGCCGCCCGAGCTTTGTTTGTTGCCGCCGCCCAAGAGCGAGCTGGCGAGGTCGCCGAGCGGGTTGGAGCCGCCGCCTTGCTTGTTACCGCCGGCCAGGGAACTCAGCGCACTTTGCGCGAAGCCCTGTTCGTCGAAGGGGAAAGTGTCAGTATTGATTTGTGATTGAGGATAGTAACTGGGCACAGAGAAGGGAACTTTTGAAACAAATGATAGAAAAAATACAAGTAAAAGAAACATACCCCCAAGCCCCTATCTCCAGCCGGACCGTCCATCCCTCTTGAGCCTTCTGGTCCTCCGCGCGTGCCGTCTGCAAGATTGCCGATACCCGGCGGGAGGATAGGCTCCAGTCGACCGTCGGGGTGCTGTATCGTCTGGCTGCCGTCAGGGTGTGTGATGATGCGCCCCTTGCCGTCGTTGCCGGGCACTCCAAACGGGTGGTCGATGTTGTGGCTCGGGGTCCCTCCTCCGACAAGACCGGGCTGCGTCGGCACCTCCCACTGTGAGCGTCCGGTGGCGAGCTCGACGAAATAGTACTTGCGACTTTGGCCGTCCCACTGAGCGATCCAGCCTGAAGGTAGATGTGGTGGTGCGATGGTTGGGCCTTCGGTGCCGGGCGACGATGTGCCAGCCATTCTTCCAGTCCCACGTTCCAAGGGGAGGAGGAAGAGGAGTGGGATGCGGCGGGCGGGGGGCTGGGAAGGAATGCCGGTTGTCGGTCAGTGCGGGCTGCTTACAGCTAAGCGTGGGCGACCTTTGGCTGGGGGTTATTTCTGGTGGTTACAGTACGTCGTACTGCTCTGCAAGTGATGGGGACTGGCTGGAATTGGTAAGGAGCGGCGCGGCGGCGCGCGGTAATGGGTCAATGGTGGCACAATCAGCTAAAGTTGCGATTGATTGCGTGAGCGTGAGCAAGCTGTGGCGCGCGGCGGGGTGGGGCAAGATGACAGGGCCTCCGTCTACGTCACTTGACCGGGCGTTTTCCTTTCACGTACACTGTTGGAGTAATAGGGGATCGCGGTCATGCCCACCTATATACGACATTCGCATTATTTCTTTGCTTGAGAACAGATTGGATAATCCTATTTTAATTACTATAGAAACGGTATATTCGGGTATGGTAGTCAAAAGTAAGCTAAAAGTCGAAAAATCAGATGCGGGGAATACCGGATATACCATGTTCTCAAACCGCACCGCCAGATGCATCTGCTAAATTACTGCCGTGGTTGCCCGCCAAATTAGTCATGCCTGTCGAGGTGCAACCGTCTCTTTTCATAATAAACCTCCAGAACCTAGACTCGCCACTACTCTCTAGCAAGTATCATAGGTCCTCCTACTGATCCGAACGTAAAAGTTCCTCTGGAAGAAGATACCGTAACACAAACTGGTCCATGGCCTGTGAGGGTTGACGCATTGCACGTCGTATCTCCGGAACAGCTGCTTCCTAGTCAGTAACCGAAAATAACCCCAGGAAAGGAAAAAGCAAGCTTACCTCGACGAACACTTTGTTCAGGTTCATCAAAGCAATCGGAATACCCAAGCACTTGGTCATCCCGTGGCCGAAGATGAGTTCGTGCACCTTGGCCATGGCCGCCAGCTGGTCTGCGCCCCCGTCTTCGTAGCTCTCAAGCAGCCAGCGCTCTGGACGAAAAGCCTGCGGGTCGTCTCCGTACACAGGGTCAAGCTGCGTGCCCCAGGCGTTGAGTCCCACAAATGTTCCACCGGGGATGTGGCGGCCGTCGGCGAGATCCATGCCCTCCGGGGGTGCCTCGCGCTCACGGAGCTGGGTGATGGGTGGGAACCGTCGCAGACCCTCGCGGATAACAGCCTGCAGGTACGGGAGCCTCAGGGCCTCTGCATTTGTAACGGGCGAGGAGAGACGGCCCTCTCGCTCGGCCGCAGCAATCTCGCGAACCAAGCGTTGATATATCGTGGGTGACGAGATGACGGCTAAGAGGGTGGCACGGATTGCTGTTGCTGTTGTATCTGAGCCGGCGACCCTATCATGTGTCACGTTAGGATCCGTGGGGGTGTACCATGGTGTGGGGAGGACGATCTGGGCTCTTACAGGGATATCGAGATCTCCATCTCGGCTTGATCCGGAGTAAGACCCCGCTTCATGAAAGACCCAAGCATGTCGGGCTTTCGCAGTTCGTTCGCGCTAAGACGGGCATCGATAACCTCGCGGGATAACTTGAAGGCAGGTAGTCAGCTTTCGTATTGTATCTGATATACTTTTTCTCCAGGTATTATACTCACCCTCATAACAACACCAATGCCGCTCTTGTCTGTCGACGATGGCACAACAGCTTTTCGAAGGCCCGGTATACTGGCGGCCAACCGAAGGATGGTATTAAGAACCAAGAAAACCGAAAAGTGCTGCACGATGGGGAGCTGCGACTCGATGGTGGCGATAAAATCATGTTTGTCCGTATCCGACTTGACAAACCCCATGGGGCGACCGAAGCAGACATGAGTGATTGTGTCGATGGTAAAAAATTGGACGCGCCTTGCTATCTCAAACGAGCGTGTCTGTCCTGGAAACGACAACGCACGTTTCTCGAGGCTGTCGATGAACTCGCTGACGCGCTCATTGACCACATCCTCGAGGCCTTCGATGTCTTTCCCGGCATAACCAGCTGACATTTTGCGCCGCATCGTGTTGTGCTTGTGAGGATCTCGTTCCGACACAATATTTGGAACTAGAGGATTGATGCGGATCGCATCGAACCACGGACCTCGTCGCCATTTGGAGCCCACGGCCAGGATGCGCCTCGTCACCTCTGGATCAGACGTGACCAGGTGCTTTGGACCGATGCGAGCTATGGAACCGTACTTTTCGTTGATGTTGACGAAGACCTGTGCTGATTCTGTCGAGGCGACTGTTTTGGCAATCCAAAGCCGAGTGTAAGCTGCCCACCACGGGCCCGAGAAATCACGCAGATGGAAATTTGCGATGATGACCTTGCGGGCGAGGACAAGTAGGGCCAAAAGCATGAGCGTTCGTACTAGCAGCTGCCCCATCTCGTCTTTCGAGACTTTCGAGAACCTTTTGGTAGCCTCGTTCATCATATCTCTCAAGTCCACAAAACTTGAAAGAGAAAAGGGTTTGACTTCATCATTGCCAGTCGAGTTCTCTCTTACTTGGAACATCGTACTCGGCTTGTCTTGGAACAAAGAGATAGTGGAAATAGATGTCGAATACGCGACCCAAGTAAGGTTCATGTTAATGGAAAGAAGGACATTATATGTGCCCAAGCATTCTAAGGTCTGATTGATTAGAGGGTATCTTCTTATACTAGGTCGAGGGCGGTGCAGCTGAGGCTTCTTCGGGCCAGGCTGACTATAGCACATAGCAGGTGGAGTTCATGGGTCAAGCATACCTATCCAAACAAAAACTTCTCCTGATATTTCCCGGTGTGCAGCTTGATCCAGAAGATTACATTTGTGCGGTTCGTTTGTCAACCGTGGTGGGCTTGTTCTCTGACTTCCTCCAGCGCAGGCAGCACTCATGTATGCATACCGGCCCCAGCGGCAGGCCTTTCGGCCCATCGGCAGGCACTGATTGATGTATTGCCCAGGGGATGGCCTGCGCCGAGACGGCGAGAGCTCTTGGATCTTGAGGGAAGCACGTACGAATAGCTAAGCCTTGATCCAATCAGGTTTACCACGGGGTTCTAATGCGAGTGACGGCGAGCATTGTGAGAATGTTCTGCAATCCTGTGTCCCCCCACCCCTCTCAGTCAGCGCCTATATAGCAACTATCTCGTACACACAGGCTCACAGGCTCCATTATGCTAAAATCTGATTTGCAGCAAGTAGACACTGTACTGCTTGCTGCTTCTATATTATTGACAAGACCTGATCGATTGCCGTGCTCAAAACTTAGGCGGCAACCTCCTCTTTCCGGAAAGTAAGCACCGACCGCAGAGCCTGCCAAGGGGTAGGGGCGAAATCAGCAATAAACAATAAACTTGGGATTTTCTTGAGACGAGGTCATTTCTTTCAGCCTTACTGCATATGAGCTTTTCTACCCCTGCAGCCTTAGGTTAATAGGACGTCGTTCTGGTGCCGTAACCTGCTCTTTCTGGAAGGTAAGCACCGACCGCAGAGCCTGCAGGGTGGGGGGCCAGATCAGCAATAGATTGGGAACATTATTGTTTAATGTTGCAGCTTTACAGCATGTGAACTTTTCCAATCCCTGCAGCTCTGGTGCCGAATCCGGAATAACAGTGTTGTTGGAAGGCTCGGTGCCGAATACGAAAATGACCCGCGTTTTTTCAACGAGATGGAATATTTAGAGATTCACAGAGTATGACCAAATACTAGATCACCGCAAAAGGCCCCTCTGCCGTACGGAATCGCCAAAAATCAGTGTTCACAATGGGTGCATTCAGCAGGATCATCGTGTTGCCGTTCTTTACAAAGGCAACGGTTGAACCCGATTTGGTTTCCGGCCGTGACTCCAGGCTTATTGCTTCCGCACTTTTGATTGTCATTCTCACGACTGTCATCCTCACGATTACATACTCCTATACAACCGCGCAAAGTTATTTTGCAAAAGACCCCAAGGCCGATGCTGCGGAACCTCCCCAGGTCCCCTATCTGGTGCCTTTGCTGGGAAATACATACGCGTTTGCGTCTGGTCCCGCAAGCTTCCTCGCCAAGATATGGTGCGTTCCTTGGAGGAGTTGGATTAAACTACACATCCGATCATGGAGGTTACACCTGAGGTCTAACGAGACGATAGGAAAAACTACCAACCTGCTCCAGTCCGAGTTCTTCTAGGAGGCCAGAAGATGTATATCATTCCTCATGGCGAGCACATCAAGACTATCTTCAAGAGTTCGCGGCACTTGAATGCTGAATATACAACCATCGTCGCGTTTCGGGACGTTCTGGGGCTACCTGACAAAGAACTGCAAAATTTGTATGCCGACCAATCGGGCATTGACCCCAAGCCCGCTCCAGGCTACGAACACATCGAGGACAAGCATCGTGCCTTTTTCCAGATCCACAAGCAAGTCCACACCTACTTCAACGGTCCGTCCATGGAAGCCATCACATTCAAGTATGTGGAAAAGTTGACTGCCAGGATTCTTGCCCTGAGAGCTACTCCCCAGTTCGACGGCTCGTGGATCCATCAGCCAGACTTGTATGACTTCATCCGTAACGAGGTCTTCCACGCAGCGACCGAGGCGATCTGTGGCGACCATATCTTCCGGCTGTGTCCAGAACTCTGTAAGGACTTCTGGAATTTCGATGAGCACGTGCCCGACTTGATCAGCGGAAAGCCCAATTTTTTGAACCGCAGAGCGTTGGCGGCACGTTCCACGATGCTCCGCGACGTTCAAAAATGGCACCAGAATGCCAAGGACAACTTTGACTGGAACGACATGGAACTCGTAACCGCTGGCTGGGAGCCCCTGTATGGTGCGCGTATCATGCGGGCAAGACAGCAAATGTTCAAAGACCTGGGGAACAGCAAAGAGGCAAATGCATCTTACGACCTGGGCTTGATTTGGGCGTATGTTGACTCCTCCGCTAATCTTTTCCCAATGATTCTTGAATCGTGCTAACTCAACTTAGATCAAACGCCAACGTGATACCAACGCTGTTCTGGTGTCTCGTGTTCATCCTGCAGAACCCTGCCCTCAAGGGAGACATATCAAAGGAAATAGAGCCGTGCTTCCAGCCAGGTTCGTTGATATTTGATATGAAGCAGCTTCTGAAGTGTCCGCTTCTGCAGTCGGTTTACTTGGAAACACTACGTCTTTCTCAGGCTGCGGCCATCACACGCATCCCCAGGGAGCCCAGGTACCGCATTGGCAAGTGGGCCATCAAAAAGGGCAATATCATGTTTGCGACTACATGGGTGGCCTCGAGGGACGCATCATTCTGGAACCAAGGAAACGTCAATGTCAGAACCGGAAGGCCGGAACATCCCGTCGAAGATTTCTGGGCTGAGCGCTTCCTAGAACTCGAGAACGACTCTACCTCTGGCCCTGTACGAAAGTCTGATCCAGCCAAACCTATGACGGCCTCCACCCACAACAATGTCAAGTCACAGGATCGGGGTTGCCTTCCTGGCGTAAAGGTTGCGACATCAGGCATGCAGGGCTACTTGTTCCCCTATGGTGGAGGCGCCAAAATGTGCCCGGGTCGCTTCTACGCCAAGGAGCAAATCATGATCACTGTGGCCTTGATGCTCCGCGCCTTTGAGATGGAGCTGCGGCATCCGCGCAAATCGTCCAAAATGCAGCCAGAAATGCCCCTCACACCGCTGGGGACTGTGAGACCGACAGCTCAAGTGCCGTTCAGGATCAGTAACAAGAAATGAAACCGAGCGGTGGATGGTTTTCGAGTTCTTGCATGCACAATAATGTATGCATCTCCAAGCGAGGTGGAAGACAAGTGCCGACTTCACAATCGAGAAATGAGGTCAAATATAAATTCAAAAATACACGGGAGTTATGCAGCTTTACAAGAGTCGCCTGCAGACGAAATGGAACCATTGATATACGAGTATACCTGGGGGCGTCCCCACACGTGCGTTCTGTGTGCGCCCTCTCTATGAGAGGGGGTCCCAAAAATCCGGATCATGGACCAGGGCCGGATGTAATTATGGGATCGCACGCAGAAATGTATGCAAACGCAGCTTTATTCTATGCAAACGCAGTTTTATTCTATGCATAATTACGTAAGGTACGCAGCTGCATCTAGGGACTGCGACCGTCAGGTCGGTTTATTTGTAGGCCGGCCCACTTTGGCTCTCACGTGACTCGAAGGCGTTCCTTCCCCCAAGCGTATGTACGACCGCATATCTCCGTAGGAGGTGTTATACCCCTGCCAGGAATGCCCAATTTGGCGGGAAGTCACGGCAGAATTGCTGGCAAGTGTACTTGGTAGTGCATTATGGGGCATATCTGATATTCCATTCCACTCAACAGATTTTCGTCGTTTAGCTCTAATTAGTCTAGGTACTTTTCCGACTTGCCCGAATATTCCCATTTCAGAGGTGGGAATGCGCAGGTAACCACGCCTGTCACCTGACCGGGAGCGATATCATCCAAATCACGTGTCGGGGTGCCCTGCGCACCCTCTACGGCACCACCCGCCGTCAATTTGATGCAGAGTGGATCTGCAAAAAGGGAGTACCACTATATCACTTATGTAATAGATCAGCGGGATTCTAACTTTAAACCTCCCCAGAGATCGGTAGCTTAGGAGGATACCAGGCACTTGACCCCTACGCCATGGTCCCTAGAATAGTCAGTTGAGAGGTTGTGGTTTGCTGGGAATGCATTCAATTCTCCTTTGATGTCCGTCACTCACCAAATCCCTGGGTCTGCGAAAGGACCATCTAGACTAGGTGGGGTTGGGCACAAGTGCTTCGCCAGCAGATTTTCTCAACTTTTGCTCGTTTTCGTATCCAGATTCGACATCCCTTTTTCGCATTCGTGTTCGCAATTGAGATTTCCAATAATTAGGCGAGATTTCTGTAAAAAGATGTGATACGAATACGGCTCCCTGTAACATAAAAACAATCGCGAAACAGACAATCTCATCGTCTCGATTCTTAACCTTATTTTCTTCCTACCTTGTCAGCCTCATCCTATCCCCTCTTCAACCCCAATCACGCAAACAATTCAACATGTCAAAGCAATCCCCAAAACTCTCGTCCGACACGGGCATCGCCCTCCGCCGCGACATGACCTTTGAGAATGTCCTGCACAAAGGAAGCTCGGCCACCACCGGCGGAGTGAGCGCCATGCTCGGCAAAAACCACGAGGCCTCCAAGGCCGCCATCAACGAGTACTTCCAGCACTGGGACGGCAAAGCAGCAAAGGATGAGACCGCCGAGGTGCGCGAGGCAAGAAAGGCCGACTACGCCACTCTGACAAGACAGTAAGATATTTAACACTTCCAACCATTCGCCTCCCTCGTACTAACACACACCTACAGATACTACAACCTTGCGACCGACTTTTACGAGTACGGCTGGTGCCAGTCCTTCCACTTCTGCCGCTTCGCGCACGGCGAGTCCTTCGCCTCAGCCATCGCGCGCCACGAGCATACCCTTGCCCACCGCATCGGTATCAAAAAGGACATGAAGGTGTTGGACGTGGGCTGCGGCGTCGGTGGGCCCGCGCGCCAAATGGCCAAATTCACGGGCGCCTACATTACGGGTATTACGATTAACGAATACCAGGTTGAGCGTGCTACGCGCTACGCCCAGACTGAGGGCCTTAGCCGGCAATTGGAATTTATGCAGGGAGATTTTATGGCGCTGCCCTTTGACGAGGGAACTTTCGACGCCGTTTACGCCATCGAGGCCACCGTACACGCGCCCGTGCTGGAGGACGTTTATAAGCAGGTGTACAAGGTGCTAAAGCCCGGCGGAGTATTTGGGCTGTACGAATGGGTTATGACGGATGCGTACGACGATAACGATTTGCGGCACAGGGAAATCCGATTGGCTATCGAACAGGGCGACGGCATTGCTAACATGCAGACGGCTAAGACGGCGGTGGCGGCCATCAAAGCGGCCGGGTTCGAGCTGCTCGAATGCGAGGACTTGGCGCAGAGCACCGACGGCGGCAATTCGCCCCGGGCGCCGTGGTACTGGCCGCTGGACGGGAGCAGCTGGCGGTGCGCCAACACCCTTGGCGACGTACTCGGCACGTTCCGCATGACGCCGGCGGGGAGGACAGTGGCGCACGTTGCTTTGGCAGTACTGGAGGCGCTCAGACTGGCGCCGCCGGGGACCAAGAAGACGGCGGATAGCTTGGCCGAGGCGGCGGATGCGTTGGTACAGGGCGGCAGGGAGGGGCTGTTTACGCCCATGTGGCTCATGGTGGCGAGGAAGCCACTGGAGGCTACGGAGTAGAGGGAGGGGTTCGACAGCACGAAAAGCTAATTAAAGGTGCGTGGTAGATGACGGAACGACAGCGTAGTACGTACCTTGTACTGTATCTAATTAATATAATTTTTGCTTTCATCACTTGAGGAGGTTCCCCGGGTTTTCGCATCGGGTATGGAGAACGGCTGTCAAATTTTGGTGCGAGGCCGGCCTGTAGCCAATAGTATCGACCCTTTATCAAATCAAATACACGCGGGATTCGAACCGACTGAAAAACCTTCGATCCTTGGTAAACCTCCTCTTGGGTAGTCAATTTCAGCGTCGGTCTGGCACAATCCGCCTCGGTGGGAAAGAGGCGTTATCTCTCATTTTCCAATCCCGGGCTCTCCTTAATCTTTGTTAATCTATCGTCGGCTCTGGACCATGTTGCTGTCGCCAGCTTTCGGACGTGTTACCGTCACCAACTCAATGGA
Organism: Pseudopyricularia cyperi; assembly: GCA_031306065.1. Taxonomy (NCBI): domain Eukaryota; kingdom Fungi; phylum Ascomycota; class Sordariomycetes; order Magnaporthales; family Pyriculariaceae; genus Pseudopyricularia; species Pseudopyricularia cyperi. The sequence goes on along the minus strand of JASAOQ010000308.1, from coordinate 2,634 downwards.
AACGGTATCCGATCCCACTCCCGAATCATGGGTACGGATATATCCCGCACTTGGCAGCGAAAGGTTTTCATAGGGGAGGAAAAAAGAGGCGGGTTGCCAAGGAAAAACAAAGAACCCTGATGGAATATCCACACCGAATAAGCCTGCTACATACGGTCTAGCACCGTCGGCGACCGCTCCCGTGGGCGCGTGGTGTCGCGTACGGGGAGCACGTATAAATCTCGTGGAGTCCGCCGCTGTGGCGAGGAGTAGTTCCACGACCACGGATCGCAGCGCACAACCGCATCCCCACGACGGAACGCTCACCCCCCCATCTCCTCCTCATCAAAATATGCGTTACCTCCTCCAACTAGTCCCCCTGCTGGGAAGCGCCGCCCTGCTCTCAGAGGCGTCGCCGCTATCCCAGCCGGCCGTGACGTTTGCAGCGACGCCCGAGGTTGTCTCCCCGGAGAGCGTCCACAACATCCACGTCGAGTACGCCGGGGACGTCGACGGCGAGCTCACCGTCACCTACGGGCCCTGCGGCCACACGTCAATCTCTGAGGCGCACCAGCGCGTCGGCGCCACGCACGTCGGGAGCCACCCGCTTGCCGCGCGCCACGTGGACCACGAGGACCGGCGGCCTGGGCGGTTCGTCTGGATGACGCCCCGGTCCATGTCGGACGGCGGCGGCTGTCTCCAGGCCTTTCTGGGGGACCAGCTCGTGGGGCGGTCCGAGGAGATGGTCGTGAAGAGGCGCGCGGCGCGACGGAGCGAGCAAAAGTCCTTTGCCGACGTCGCCGGGGACGACAGCCTGTGGTTCAACGGCGTCGCGTACCTAGAGCAGAAGCAGCCTGACGAGAGGTTCGTCGCGGCGACCAAGAACAAGTCGTTTGCCATTCTGGGTGGTGGCATTTCCGGCCTGGCAGCCTCGGTAAGCCCCGTTGGGACCCCAACACACATACACATGTAAAAACGACACACCGGATACTCTTTCTACCTGTTTCCTCTGTTTTGGGAATTACCAGCTAACACACACCTCAGCTGATGCTCGACTCGGTCGGCATCCACAATTGGAAGATCCTCGAGTCCTCGGAGCGCGTGGGCGGCCGCATCAGGACGGCCTACCTCAACGGCACGTCGCCCGAGGAAGGGCAGTACCACGAGCTGGGCCCCATGCGCTTCCCGTTCGAGATGACGGACCCCGAGACCAACGAGACGTTCCCGTTCATGGACCAGCGCATGATCTTCCAGCTCGCCGACGTGCTCAACGGGCTCAACGCCGACAGGGACGACGCCGAGTCGCTCAAGGTCGAGTTCTGGGACTGGATCCAGACGTCTCCCAACACGCCCGTCGACTCGGTCCACCGGCGACCAGACGGCACGTTCCCCAGCAGGACCGAGGTGGCCACGGACCCGGCCTACGCCGCGGCCCCGGTCGTCTACTCCAACGAGACGGCCGCCAAGAAAGCGATCCAGGCGCTCGAGGACTTCAAGGACCTCACGCCCGAGCGGGTGCGGGCCTACGCGGCCAACATCTTCGCCGCCTACAAGCAGGCCAGGGACTCGGGCGCGTTCGACTACTCCGAGGTCTCGTACCTGCGCGACGTCATCAAGACGGACCTCGCCACGACGGACGAGGTCACCCCTTCGCACATCTACTGGCCCATGTGGGAGTACGAGACCGTCTACTTCATGGCCAGCAAGTGGGTGACCGTCAAGGGCGGCCTCAGCCGGCTCCCCGCCGCGTTCGCCCCCTTGATCGAGGGCCGGGTTATGTACGGGACCAAGGTCAACGGGATCCGGTACAACGAGGCCGACGACACCGTGTCGGTGTCCTGGCGGCCCACGGGCTCGGACCCCTTCTCCACGGCCGACTCGGTCGAGGACTTTGACTACGTCCTCAACGGGGTGCCGCTCAACCTGCTAAAGTTCTGGAGGCTCCCGGCCTACTCCGGTCTGCTGAGGCGGAGCATCGACCGCACCCTGTTCGCCAACGCGTGCAAGGTGGCGGTGCAGTTCAAGACGCGCTTCTGGGAGCACCTCGCGGCGCCCATCCTCGGCGGCTGCACGCGCATCACGTCGCCGCAGCTGGGGCAGGTCTGCTACCCGAGCTGGGACCTGAACGCGACGGGGCCGGGGACGATGATGGCGTCTTACCTGTCCGACTACGAGGCGACGGCGGCCTGCGCCATGCCCGAGGCGGAGCACATGGCCTACATCAAGCGCGCCCTGGCCGAGGTGCACGGCGAGTCGGCGGTCGAGGACAACTGGACGGGCGTCTACGAGCGGCATTGCTGGGAGCTGGACGAGCACCACGCGGGGGCCTTCACCATGCAGATCTTTGCGCAGCAGCACCTCTACCTGCCGGCCTTTTACCGGACCGAGTTCAAGACCGTCTTCATCGGGGAGGCGGCGACGTTTACGCACACGTGGATCTTTTCGGCGCTCGAGAGCGCGACGAGGGGCACGGTCCAGCTGCTGCTGGACATGGGACTGGTGGACGAGGCCAAGCAGATCACCAAGACGTGGATGGCGAGGTGGATAGAGGTGTGAGGAGTGTTTTGATGGGTATTGTTTTTTTTTCTTTTTTTTTTGCATTCAGGAGGGGAAAGGAGGGTGGGGTGTGTGTTGAGAGATTATGAGGATATGAAT
>JASAOQ010000306.1:16186-54850 GCA_031306065.1 Pseudopyricularia cyperi | reverse complement strand
GTCGTGGTTGGTTCCGACCATACCCTCTTGGTCTGGCCGTAACATCTGGTCCCCTCGCCGGACGGCAACTGGGTCGCCAGCGGAGAAAGCCACGTCCTAGACGGCGTCGGCAGCTGGACGCCGCTCCTTTCCGTCCCCAAGGGCTTCGCCCGCGGCAGCGCAGCTGTCGGCGAGGCGGAGGGTCTGATATACCTCGCCGGTGGGATGCTGCGGCTCGTGCCTCAGGACTCGGTCGACTCGGTCGTGGCGTACAACATCTCCTCGGGCGGCTGGGTGACGGATCTGCCCGCGCTCCCGGAGCCGCGGGACCACGCCGGCTCGGCGGTCGTGGGCGGGACGCTGTTCGTTGTCGGGGGCCGCGCGTTCGGGCAGAACAACACCAAGGACACGGTCTTTGCGCTGGACATGGCCGACGCGCGGGCTGGCTGGGAGGCCAGGAAGGGGAGGATGCCGACGGCGCGAGGAGGTGTTGCGGCCGCGGCTGTCGGGGACACGATCTACACGTTTGGAGGCGAGGGGAACCAAGCCGTCGGGTCCAACGGTGTCTTTGGGGAGACGGAGGCGTACCACGTTGCGACGGACAGCTGGGAGAGGCTGCGCAGGATGCCAGTGCCGAGACACGGGGCTTGGGCCGTCGGGGTTGGCAATAGAGTCTACGTGCCTGGTGGTGGCATCCGGCAAGGTGGTGCTGCTGTCGACAGATTCGATGTGTTCTTGCCGCCGCACGGGCATAGATAAGGCAACATAGACCGAGCTTATGAGCTATGAACAAACCTATCACTCATACGGGGCCTTGAGCGTCTAGGTCAGGGTATTTATCCACCTACCTGCAATCATGCAGTCTATATGTCGCCCACAATGACTTCACTACGCGGCCGACTTTCTCACCCCATGACCCGCTGTTGCCATACCATACCCTATCAGTTATGCTGTCCCAACGTAAATATAATAGCCGGTCCACGTGTTTAAATAGTCAGTTTGTGTATGGAATCGGTATTCGTTAGTCCTTCAGTTGACCCAGAGTATGTGTTTGAGCAAAGGCGAAGGAGTAAACAAGCTTACACCGAATTCCGTGTTCCACGAGTGTCTGCGTTCGGCGCGGAAAAGGTCAGCAAATCAATAGTAAAATCCATGATGCAAAAGCCCTTGAAGACAATAGTTGCGCCAAAGCCCCTGGAAAGTCTCTACGTCTTGGTCGCAGTATTCGTCGGCCCTGGACGAGCCAGTAATCGTTGCCTAAGGTAACGGTCAGTCAACAACAGAAGCAAAAGACGAGGGAAGTACAAGCCAAGAACACGCCTAGTTATCTACTACCACAGGCTGAACTAAGCACGTAGGGCGGCGATGCGCACCGAAACAGACATAGTAATTGGTCTACAATTTGTCACGCTCTCTGCCGTCAACCTCGGGGTTCCGTTCAGGCTAAACATGGACCGAGTTAGCGAAAGCCAACACCGATCATGATTTCCACCAAAGTATAGCAAGGAGAGATGAAGCAAGTTTAGCTGCTCCGCGCTTGGGCAAACGAGTGTCACTTACAACTGCTCCAACGGGAAGCGACCTTCCAGCCTCTGCATATGATTTCTGTCCGCTGGATCTAAGTGGCAACAGAGTTGCCGCATTCAATTGAGCATACACTGGTGGACAGCTCAGAGATCCAGGTGCCAATGGTAGCGAGATTCGACGCGCCATTCCAGGGTGCTGGCATGGCGGTTTTCCCCATGCGACAAGCTGTTCAAGCCGCGTCCTTCGCCGTACTGTAACCTGCATCAGTGCGGATCACCACGAGACGCTCATCGTAAAAATACGTACCAAGTTGGAGCCCATCTTTGAAGAGACCGGCCGGGTATCGGGTCTCGTGAGGCCCGACGAGCATAGAACCGAGGCCTGCGATTTCGATTCCAGTGGCCGTGGCGCCTTGGAGCTCGTGGCAGTATCAAAATGCGGAGGAAGACGAGGGCAAGCCAGTGAGTGAGAGGAGGTATCATCTTTTCGTCCATTCTACAACGGCAAGAGACACAAGGCGCCTCCCGAGATTGGCGGGGATTGGTACGAGTGCTACAACATACTTTGGCTTGGGCGTTGGCGCGAGCAGGACGATGTAAGAGTCGGGGAGCGACTAGGAGTCGGGTGAGTTTTCACAACAAGGTTAGAGGCGGCAGAGATGGAAAAGCAGGAATTAGTCATTTCTTGAGACAGAATACCCTTGCTATCGGACATGGACTTTGTCCTGCAGACTGGGTAGTCTGGGGAGACGGATACTGACTTCCAACACGATTGACTTCAATTAGCTTCTTCGAGTCCTGCTTTGACTGCTGTATTCTGAAGTGTGGGGGCAGGATCGCAAGCCAAGTACACATGATCGGCAGGTCAAAGGAAGGCAAACCAGGAATCTGTATGCAGGGACAAAAACTTTGAAGCCGAACATCGAACTGTGTCACTCATCTGCTTTCTGCAAACTTATCCCAAAACACAGATTTAATGCTCCATCGCGTCCTCAAATAGAGCCTTTAGCTGCTCCCTCTCCCTCTCTAGCTCCGTCATGGCCAGGCCCGGCGCCAGCATCAGCACCCTGGCCTGCGGAATGGTGCCTTCGACCAGGCCCTCAATGTGGCTCTGGTCGAAGCCCAGGCTCCTGAGGCCGGCCGGCTGGTCGCCCAGGTCGGCGAGGAAGCGGGTCAGGGCGTCTGCCAGGATCTCGCCGGCGCTCTCGCGCTTGGCGTTGCTGACGTCGACGCCGAAGCAGGCGGCCGCCTCGAGGTGGCGCTCCGGGTTGGAGGCGCCCGTGAAGCGGAAGACGGCGGGCGCCGACACGGCCACGGACACGCCGTGCGGGATGATGGGGTGCGAGACCTCGTAGCCCGTGTGCTTGTAGCCCGGGTTCTGGCCCGAGATGGGGTACGACATGCCTGCGGTCGAGAGGCGAGTGTCAGCAGGAATGTCGGGTAGTACGGATGATGGATTTCGGGCAAAAGAGGACCGGAGCAAAGACCTACCATGACAAAGATGCACACCCGCATTTCCAAATCCGACACCAGCCAAGGTGGACGCCAGCAGCATCTGGTACTGAGCCTCCGAGTCCTCGGGGTCCTTGACGGCCCGGGGCAGGTACTTGACGGTGGCCTTGAGCGCGGCGAGGGAGAAGATGTCGCTGATGGGGTTGGCGCCCTGGTACGCGGGGCGGTTGATGGGGTTCGTCGGACGCGGCGTGCGCTCCGTGTAGGGGATGGCCGTCCAGCTCTCGAGGCTGTGGCAGAGCACATCGAGCCCGGAGCTGGCCTTGACGGCGGCAGGCATGGTGCGCGTGTTGAGCGGATCGCAGATGCCGAGCAGGGGCTTCATGTTACGGTGTGCAATGCCCGTCTTGGCCCGGCGCGAGACAAGGTCAAAGATGGCAGTGCCTGTCGTCTCGGAGCCCGTCCCGGCGGTGGTCGGGACGGCAATCAGGGGCTTGAGTGCCTTGTCGACTGGCTTACCGGCACCCAGAGGGGCGTTGACAAAGTCCAGGAAGTCGGCGGACGGGTAGCAGGAGTAGAGGTTCATGAGCTTGGCAGTATCGATGACCGAACCGCCGCCCACAGCGAGGAAGACGTCTGGGTTATAGGGCTTTGTCCATTCAATCGCCTCCTTTATGCTGACGGTAGGTAGATGCTGTGTTAACACCGGGAGAAGCTCGCAGATCCATCGCTATCGGAGAAAGGCTTGTCAAACTCACGAGCTATCCTTGGGCTCAATCTTTACCTTGTTATAAACCTCAAAATTGATGCCCTCCCTCGTCAAGCTCTCCCGGACCTGGTCCATGGCATACAGCTTGTCAACCGTCTCATCGGTGATAACGCACACCCTCTTGGCGGCCATGTTCTTGAGGTCCATGCCGACTTCCTGGGTCACGCCCTCGCCGAAGCGGATCGATGACGCCGCCATCTCGAAGGCGTACTCCTTGGGCTCCTGGGGCGTGGCATAGCTCCTCTGGGGCAGCCGTCGCTGATACGGGGTTAATGCTGGGCCGCGCTGGTGATGGTGATGACCCGGGTTAGAGTGGCACGGGCACGACGGCGGATGGGTGTACTGGATTGTGCGCAGCAGACTGGCGGCCCTGGTTGCCGACGACGGCGCTAACCTGACACCGAAAGTCATGGTGATGGAAGAGAGGTGGGAAGAGCGGATGGATCCGTCGATCCCAAGTGAGCAAGCGCCGTACTTCTGGGAGAGTTGGGCCAATCTACCAAGTTCCTGGGCTGTCTGGACGACGTTGGAGGTGAGCCGCGGTGAGGCGAAGAAAGCGGCACTCATACAATCCCGGACCTCCAAAAGCCGATCCCCGGACATTGGCTTCCCCGCACTGGGGGAGGAGGCATCCCGTTGCCGGGGTAGCTTCAGCCCCTAACGTCATGCTACTTTATTTTGTGGCTGACCAGGAGGTGGCTTGCTGGACTAATCTAAAGTGTGAGTTGAGCATATCTCCCACGTGGTATTCACGTGTCTCTTAGCCGCTCACACCTCTTTGCTCCTACGGAATGGAGTAGATGCCGACCAGAGTAAGAGGTCTCGGACCTCGGAGGAACTTCCTTATCATATCAGCGACAAAGGGGCGCCAGTTAGAGCTGTTTCTCGGTGAGCGAAGTGCTCGCCAATTTCCCTCAAACAGATGAAAATCCTTCTGGATCCATGACTCATTTAACTGCTGAAAAACGGGTACCTGCTATGCAATTTGATTTATAATTCTTACTATCCTTGCCATCCAAAACCTGAAGTCAGCGGGGGATCGGCCAACGAAAGCCGCGGGAAAAACCATGCTTTTGTTGATATGGTTAGTATTCCAGAGTATGTGAGGAGGTATTTAAAGCGGCGCCCAATCGAGCAGAACTACAGAAGCAGGGGAACCAGGAATTGGCATCCAAACATATAAAAAAATTAACACGGCCAGATAACATCCAGAAACACCAAGAAATCTACGCAATGACCGTGCCACGCTTTGATTCGGCCCCGGTCGACCCCGCACCGCTTGCCGCGCCCCTGACTTTCCCCGTCTCCAACCGGACCGCGAAAAACCGATTCCTCAAGGCCGCCCTGTCCGAGGGCCTGGCTACCTTTGACGCCGCGGACCCCTCTAAGCGCGGCGTGCCCACGGATGAGCTGGTGCGCCTCTACCGCCGCTGGGGCGCCGGCGGTTGGGGCCAGATCCTGACCGGCAACGTCATGATCCATCCGGAGCACCTCGAGCAGCCGGGCAACATGGTCGTTCCGCCCGGCGAGGCGCCCTCGGGCGAGCGGTTCGACAAGTTCGCCGCCCTCGCCGCTGCCGCCAAGGAGCACGGCAGCCTCATCGTCGCCCAGGTCGGCCACCCCGGCCGGCAGGCGCGCGGCGCGATACAGCCCAACCCCATCAGCGCCAGCGCCGTGCACCTGGACATCGAGGTCTTTGGAAGCAAGTTCGGCCTGCCCCGCGCCGCCACCAAAGAGGACATCCAGGCCGTCATCGAAGGCTTCGGCAACACGGCCGAGTTCCTCGAGAAGGCGGGCTTCGACGGCATCCAGCTCCACGCCGCACACGGCTACCTGCTGGCGCAGTTCCTGTCAGAGTCGACCAACCAGCGCACAGACGAGTACGGCGGCAGCCTCGAAAACCGCATGCGTCTGGTGCTCGAGGCCGCGGCCGAGGTGCGCAAGCGGACGGGTAAGGACTTTATCATGGGAATCAAGATCAACAGCGTCGAGTTCCAAGAGAAGGGATTCAGCCCCGAGGAGGCCGTGCAGCTGTGCACGGCGCTCGAGGGGGCCGGCTTCGACTACGTCGAGACGAGCGGCGGCACGTACGAGGACTCGGGCTTCTTTTATCGCAAGGAGAGCAGCCGCAAGCGGGAGAACTACTTTATCGACTTTGCCGAGTCCATCCGCAAGGCCGTCAAGAGCCTGGCAGTGTACACTACGGGAGGTTTCAAGACGGTCGGCGCCATGGTCGGAGCCTTGGACGGTGTCGACGGCATCGGCATGGGGCGAGCGGCGTGCCAAGAGCCGGACCTCCCCGCACAGATTCTGGCCGGCAAGGTGCAGGGAATTATGAAATACGCGATGGAGGAGGACAGCTTCGCAATGCGGCTGGGTCTCGCTGCGTTCCAGATTCAGCAAATAAGCCGTGGGGGGGAGCCGATCGATGCTACCAAGCCCGAAAACGTGGCATTTGCCATGGATCTTTTGAGGAAGAGCCGCATGTGAGGTAACAATGAGCGGGGGTGTCCGGAATAGATAGACAAGAGCGACATACATCAGCCTAGTTAATCGGAGCCTGTGAGTGTGAGTGTTTGCGGAGTCCTTTGATGTTTCTTCAACTCACGTCTTGCAAATGCTGGTCAATGGTCAAGGCAGTGGAAAGCTTGACATATGATCGAAACTGACGTACTATAATAAGCCCGTGATCGATGTTAGAACCAGAAGACAACGGAATCACTACCGGCATTATGTCTGTCACCTTACCCACAGTGACCACCATTGCAACTCACCGTAATTATAGCTCGTGCTAAGAAGATAAGTACCGAACGCGGGCTCCTCATCCAAGTCCATCTTTTTGATCCCAAGCTTTTTTTAAATCCAAAAGCTTGTTGATAATCGTACGAGGAAAACATCGTGCAAGTATTCACGAATAATTTGACCTTTTAATATATCAGACTTTCGCATCGCCTACCGTCTTGACCCAACGTAGCAATAGGTTGATCAGTATGCAGACTTTAGTTTCAACTTAACCTTTTCGTACTTAATATTTGTAGGCTATAGTCTAAGCTTTTTGACAATCGTTTCAACTTTACCCGAAGTCTTTGCAAACTTTGGACCACTGACAAAGGAGATACAGTAGCTTTTTTTTAGCGCCTGGTACGATGAATGGGAAACGACATGCAAAGTTTGGGTGACCGTCCTACCTTAACTCTAGTCCCGGGATCCCCGCACTACTACCACAAAGTACATATCCTTATGTTCGGGACTCATCAGAACCCGGTATACATATCTTCTCTCTGCGCTCGTTGGCCCACTCATCACAACTCAGTAAAAATGCCTCTGCTAACTTCTCGGTCATGGGCGGCGTCGCACTACTGTCAAGCGGCCGCATAGGAGTCACGAGGGACGGACGATAGCCCAGCACCACACTGTACTTGTGGACGACGGCCTGGGGCTCCGACGCACCGACGAAGCGGTGGAAACCCGGCTTGAGCAGCTCGTCGGTCAAAACGGCCAGAGCGTCGCCGAGGTTTACAACCACGTGGCCCTCGACAGGCTTGACCCAGAGCTCCTCAGGCTTGTCTTAACCCGTGGCGACATGATTACCAACGTTGTCTGATCTGAGGATCTGATGCCCTATCAACCCGGTAAATAGCATTTCGATGAAAACCAAGTCGTGTTGCGGGGATAATCTCTCCATGTTGGAATCGCCGCCGGGCATCCGTGGCTGAATAGCGCAGGCTAATTCTGGTTCAGAGAAGTAGCCAGCCACGCCATCGAAGCACAAGGGCCGACTGCGAGCAAGAAGAGCGTCCTGCCTGAAGTCAGACCCCATTCCACCCTCTGAGTTCCCTTGCGGCAGATGTGTGCTATAATAAGCGCCGACTGCAACTACGCATCGGCACTGGATCCGTGGCCATGATACTCGTTACACTATACTCTCGGCCATGTTTCGCATCTACCATTGCTGCCTCAGCGTGAAATGTTCGTCGGGCATGTCAGGCTCCAGCAGAACGCTCGCAATACCTTCCGGCTATCCCTAGGGTCACAGCGGTGGCTGTTTCTGGACGAGGCCGTCCGAGGAATCACCGGGGTTGACACTGGATATTGGATTCGCAGCGCCTCTGTACGCTCTGCCATGATCCTCTCCGACGATCTTGTGGAGTTGGTAATCTTTCTCCAGACCGTCAAGCTGAGTAACTCGACCGACTACATCTGGTTTGAGTTCAGCGTCGTGTCCTACAGCAACTTGTCATGGACGAAGCATCGTAAGGGTTAGGTGAGGGCGTATGACATGGAAGGCATTCAAACCTGGCCAGTTCCATCTGATGGAACTATGGTACGGTAGATTCCCTCGCCTCGGTGAAACAGTGCCATGAACAAGATTGGGATCTTTGATGGCCCCGAGTTTTCAACACTGCCCGGCATTGTCTCGTCTACGACGGAACGCGTGGCCAAGGCCGCTATCAACATCAACAACAGCCAGCGTGAGGATCGGGCATTTCATTCCTACCCGGCCGCCATTGTTAACTAACTGTAGCTGCTTTCTGATCGCCATGGTGAAGGGGATTAGGCTCAACCTTGCCCGCCTTCTTGTGCACGCGACCAGCGAGGACCCGATCGTTGCGCCACAGAACACAGCAACCCACTGAGACCACGGTGCGTAAGGTGTCCTTGGTTGATGGCGACGGGGATGACCTGTCAGTGAAAGTTATCTACGGCACAGGCAGCAATAGAAGCGTAAAAATGCGCCTTGATGGCCTAAAGTTGACCGCCGTGGACGATAAAGACGTCCTGCAGGGTTTTCAGAAGCCGCACGCATCCGCACGCCTCCAATGGCTTTCCCTTATTGACATGGTCGACCACGCCACGTTATGCAAGCGTCCTCTACCAGTCACCGTGAAGACAAGAGTGCAGAAGGAGCTGACTTTCCTATGCGTAATTGAGACGCCCTGGACGACCAGAAGTCTTGAGCGCTGCGACTGACTGGCTAAGCATCGAGGTCCAGCGAGCCTAGGACGGTATATATTGGATGCTGCAGGAGAACGCCAAAACATTTCTGAACCTGGACTCGGCAACTCGACAAGCCATGATCAAAGAGCGCTACAAGAGAGAGTGCACACAAGCGAATCTACAACAGCTGCGAGGATAATTTCACTGGCAAGATCGATACGTTGGATGTCTTGATGTAGGATAACCTCCTACCAAGATTCACGATGCTTTCAGCTTCGCCAAGGGAACCTTTTCAAACTGCTCTCCCACCCGCAGCCCAAGCTTTGAATCCTCGAAGTCGCTTCAAGTACCGGAGGCATAACCGAAATAATCCTTCGCAACCTGATACGGGCAGGCGGAGACCTTCCACCGTACAGCATTTGCATCTTCAGCAATATTACGATCCGGCTTCTTCCCATGGCTAGAAAGCTACATCGCTGGTGGGAACATTCGTTCGGCTTCGAAATGTGTGTGCTTGAAAATTGTAAGTCCTGATCAGTGTGTGGCGATGATAGCCTGCTCTGCACAGGGTTAAATTTGGCGGTTATGTAAGTTCTTGTAATTACAGAGTGTTCGCCTACGCCTAGGCTTCACCGCCCCCTACCAGATGGAGGAGATGCGGGACCGATTGGACCATGCAACAAACGACTTGATACCATCGCGGCTTATAGCTTGGAAACACAAGGTACATACATAGTACATGGCTTGGTGTCCGTTCGCGCGGCCATGACTCGTTCTCGCTTGGCAGGTCTGCAACGGACACACCGGTATAAGTCTTCACAGCCATAATATCACAAGGGCTTTAGAACATCAAGTGCCCTTGCTGGTGAGGTCAAAGCGGTTCCGCTTTTGCGTTAGAAAGGGAGGTATAGCAGGTTGTGGAATACTGTCTGATAATGCTGCGCCGCCATCTTCGGAATGACATTCTAATTGGAGGTCCAGCCTGGACCTGTTTTTGTAGTTTGCCAAGTAGAAAGTGCTCTGCGATTCTGGTACCGTGAGGGCTAGAACATATGTTATTATAAGACTATGTGCAATATAACACAAGCATCGCCCCTTTTAAGTCCTGCGTCTTTAAAGGGAAAGAGTAGCTATTTACTGCTCTTAGTCTTGATCTGCGAGTACGTATAAAGTACCCAGTTGCTACACTCTTTCCCTCGGCATAAAACCTCTGGATACCAACAACAAAGCTTCAGCTCCACAACGATGAATTCCCCAACCATGAACAATTCTTTATCCGCCCTTATTCTTTGTACCTATCTTCTTTGTTGTGCGTCTCTTGTATCGTCTTTTCCATTTCCATCTAGCCATTTACCCGAGGCAAACAGACTGCAATCTGTCTCCCGGCGACAGGTAGGAACTGGCGTCAACGGGAATCAGACTGGAAGCTCGGGATCAGTCAAGCCCGGAGGCATCGGCGATGGAAATGGTGTCGGCTTCGCAGGCACAGGCAACGATATAGACACAGGTAAATGCGGCTCGCGGGACCCGTACTGGTTATCGAAAGACAACGCTAACAAGCTCATCATTGCTCAGGTGACGATTTTGACATTGGCGACGGCAACAACACAATCGGGAACGGCAACAGAATCGAGATTGGGGATCGAATCACCAATGTGAACATAGGGGCAGGGAATCTTTCTAGCATTGGCATACTCCCTGGGGGCAGCAGGGGAAACGGAACAGAGATGAACATCAACATTAACCTGCGTGTTATGGTCGAAGACGGTCATCTGACTGTTCAACCGGCTTGAGCATCTTTCAAGCAGAATACTCTGCGCTTCTCCAAGCAGCTTATGCAATCGCCAACCATCCTACCATGGCCCCGCATGACGGCAGTATGGGGTGGACGTACGAACAAGAAGGTCAACTGCGGGAAACTGGGATCTTCGCAGTTTCCTTTGGCTTGAAGAAGCTTGCGACTGGCGGGACGGTTCAGTCCTTACCTGAATAACCTCCTTAGACCTGTATCTAAAAAAATGTAGTATACAACCATGGAAAAAGGCTCATGATTGACTCAGGTAGATATCGCACAATATTTGTTTCTCGGGATATTATGCATGTCTCTGAGAGTTTCAGGGAGTCTTAGAAGACGGGTATGAAGCCTTGTTGCAGTATCGAAGTGATCTTGGCAGATAAGGCGCGAACAGGACTGAGGACATCGTTCTCGGGCTTGAGGTCCAGGGCCTCAAACATACGAAGGATCGCGGTGGGATGACCGTTTAGCTTTTGGCACTCGTCCTCAAACTCCTTGCAGACCTTGAATCGGCTGTAAACTGTCAGTTTTTGTCGTTAACCCGCACGGCGGGGTATCACCCAAAACTTCCTAGCAAAAGGTACGGAATTGTCACCGGCCTTCCCTGTCCGCCGCTAGGAAAAGCGTCGAGATCATCTTATCGTGGCAAGTTATTCCCTTTATTGACGCGCTTGTCAGTGATGGTCATGGCCTATGACTATAAGCTCACTTCCGACAGCTGTGAAAGTCACTTTGGCATATACCATCTTGCTTACTTTCTTTTCACCAATCTTATTGTCGACATGATCTTCGCTGCGAGCGAGTCTCAGGTCTTTAACGTTAGCAGTGACGGCCGTCGTTTTAGTTGTGTCCGCTGGAATGATTGCAACCTTAGAGCGGAATATGGATTATGGGTTTCCCTCCTTCTCAGATACTCGTAGTCTCTTCATAGATTCAGGGTCCGGAGAGCTTGAATGACATCGCGAAGGCTATCAACCGCATTTTGGGAGATGGTGAAGTATTGGCACAGAGTAATTATAGTTTGAAAAGTAAGGGTAAGAAAATGTAGTTATTGGCTTGAGCCTGAACTGGGCCCGAAAAGACATCAAAATGAAAGGATCGAGCCGCAGAAATTACAACAGTCAAAACCTGCTACGGGTCCTTTTGTCCTATTACCCAATGTCTCTTATCAGACACAAGGAAATCTATTTAGTGCGGCTCTCGGGGGCTAGTTGTTTCCATATCCATTGGCCTTATTCCGAGGTTTACCTTCCGAAAAGATTCTTGATCTTGTTCTTGATCTTGTCCTTAGCCCTAGAGAGTCTCCCTGGGGGTTTAGATGCGGAACCAGGTGCCGAACCGGATGCCGAACCAGATGCGGGATCGGATCCGGACTTTTTTCCCTTCTGGCCTACACCCGTGGGCCTAGACTTCCCCTCCGCGGTCCAAGGGTAGCGACACGTTTCGGGGCAATCGTTCGAGCCGACCGTGTCCGCAGCTAGAAAGCCGCTCCACGTTCCGTAGTCGACTTTGTCGGCCGGTAAGATGGGTCGGACAGTGGGCTTGAAGGCTTCGACAGTGATTTTGACTTTGAGCTTGGGGTTGTCGAGCATCATTGATGGGATCACCATTTGCCTGTCTGCAACCCCGCTCATTCGCCCCTGCGAAAGGCGCGCCACGCAGGAGGAAAAGCAGCCGGTATTCTCCTCTATGTATTGCGCGATTTCCCTTTCGCTTTTTCCGTACATGTCACTGGGGATCCAGAACTTGGGTACATTTCGCCAGTCGTTTTCGTCCGCTAGAATGGACAAGATCCTGTATTGAGAGGTAGCCGGTTAAAAAAGGCCGCGTGTATGGGTGGTGTCAAGTGGACGCTGTTATAAGTTCAAGGGAAGTGGAGGTAGGCAAATGTTTCGAGAGCAGGTTGCCGGGGGGGCTTCTCACCAAGATTGATCTTTTTCCCCCTTAACAGGTGGACGAACATCTGGGGGAGCGGAAGCCCAATCAGGTTTAGAGTATATCCCGTCCCCAAGATTACCACTGCTCGTAAGAGCATATACATCGTCCAGGCCAATCTGCCTCGCTTCATAATAATTCAGACATTTCCGCTATCATATGGGGAATTCGGTGGTTAGCTATCACAATCTGCGGTATTTTCGAGCTCGGATTGCATGACAGATGTTTGAATGCGAGCTTACTCCGTAACAATGTTGATATCCAATTGCTACATCGGCAGCTTGGGCGAGGCCGACAACGCCAACAATAGCCAAAGCTTGTCGAAAGACTATAGAAACCATGGTGGGAAATTCGGGGTGGACGATGTGGAAAAACGTACTCAAGAACTAAGGGAAGGAGGTGTAGAAGCTCTGAATGTTTCTTATGTAAAAGGCTGAAATATGGAAAACGAGGAGACAGCTTAGTCGTACTGTTAGTTTCATAGCATTGTAATTTCATTAAGTTGTATTACTATTTTCCCCACGTAGTCTTGGCACTTTGAAAGACACCTCTAGGCTAATAACACAACACTTGTGCGCATACAGGCTCCCTTTATCTTTGCTTTTAATAAAGTATATAATACGATATTGGCTATAGTCTGAATGATTTCAAACAGAATTACAATGTAAATAAAAGTGGCTGCAAATACACTTACCTATTTCATAATTACCCACTCACCTGACGACGTGGCCAATCACTCAGACACAAAAAACAGCGGGGTTACTAACTTGCTTGAAAGAGTAGGTTTGAGTAGATAGGTAGGTAATTACAAATACATACCCGCTCCCCTGACGTAGCTTTCAATTATCGTTGACATTTCACACATTACCGCGGCTCCAAGTTTCACCATTAAATGTATGAGGGGGATTTGCAATTTATTGATACCTTTGGATGGGATTCGACATGACGCTCTGCCGTAAAATGCAACCCTAAAGTTTCGTCCCATCAAGTGTTGGTCACCTTGGACAAAAGCTCCAACGCAAGAGCGAATACAAAGATGGCCTTTTGCTAGGCTTGAAACAACAAAAGGCCATCATGGTTGCCCAGTGAGATGGACTCTTCATATCCAGTCGTCGAAAGTGAAGTTGTTGCCCTCCCGAGTACGGCGGAGGTGCAAGGAGACTATCTATCGATTGCCCAATCGTCGTGAATAGGGGGCAGCTTTCCCGCAGCTCCCTCTTTCGCTTCACTGCAGGTCGCCCGCTCTAGTCTAGTTCTTGCTCGAACGTAATTCTAGTTCCAAAATTATAAACATCGTAGTTGATTAGCATCGCTCTTTAATCACATCTGGATTGGGCTTATTCACCTGGCACGGACGCTCCTTTGAAAATCTCTATTCCCACCGAGCTAATGCGCCAGGTAGCCAACGATAGCCAACGATAGTAGTCTAATGAATCTCTTGGACGCTACTAACAACGGGTCGTCCCTTGTTGCCAGGGGATGAATGCTTGATCAAGGGGTATATACGATGGCCAACCAGCTTTGGCTTTCTCCTTCAACCACACTCGTTTGTCCCCAATCTCTAATACCAGCTAGTCCTGCCCTGTCTGTCTGACAGCATACCTTCGTTACTCACTCCCCATGCTCAATGGCTTTTGCACCGTCAGTATTTTACTGACCTTGGCCAAAACCCGATCTTGGCCGGTGCTGTTCCCGAGGTGTCCAAAGACTGGTGTGGTTCCAGTAAAGACTATTGTGGTACAGGCTGCCAAAGTAAGTCTGGATTGTGCGAGATTTTGCCGTCCTCGACGATTGCTTCATCTCGCCGTACCGCTGCCCTCGGTTCTTCGACTTCTCCTCGCTCTTCCACTGCCCCCGGCTCTTCTACTACCGGCGCTCCCACTGCTCCCGGCTCTTCTACTTCCCCCAGCTCTTCCCCTACTGCCAACCATTTTATAGGTTTATCGCAAATAAAGTGCCTGGCAAATACATAGCAATATGATTTGCGTTAATAGTTACTGTGGAAAATGGACTTTGTTCTATCTTCGCCATTTTCAGTTTGCCCCAAGGGCTAGCTATATTGGGCGTTGTCGGTTTCCCGGGCCTTTGTAGCATTGCCGTGCATACTTTTCATTCATTTGGAGGAGCACACAAGGCATTTCATGTCGCAGTCTGGGATGCGCATCAGAGTTAGCATTGCTGTTGCGTCAACAAGATTCATGTGACACGATAGCTTCGGACTTTTACAATCGGCATTTATTCCATCTAGACTAGTACCCGGCCATTCGGCAATTTGTGACCCCTACAGATTGAACTCGAATTGCCGAACCCGGAACTGTTTGTTACTGGATTTTGTTCTTCCTTTCTTTGTTTCCTTGCAAGCCAACATCGGTAACAATCGAAAGCATTTGAGCGTCCGATCAGTTATGGTTGGGCAAGCCAACTTTTACAGTTGAGCTCATGTTACTATTGAAACAGCTAAATCAAGATTAGCTCGAGACTTTGTAGAGTCGCCGTTATAAGCATTACCGCTTTCACCATCGAAAAAAGCCGCTGATATGGTATCCCAGGAATATCAAAATCCGCCTACGCCTAACGATTCTGTCGTTACAAAAATCACCGCCTCCACCACCGAAAAAGCCACGATGGTATCTCGGGAATATCACAGTCCGTCCAACGATTCCGTGCAGGAAACGATAAAAAACTCAGCTTCCGAATCAATGAGCGAATCGCAGCTTGCTGATGGCCCAGCACCGGCATACCCATCCGGCATAGGACTGTTTTCTATCATTGTCGCACTAATCCTCAGCAACTTCCTCGTCGCTCTTGATATGACCATCATCGCGACCGCTATTCCCAAAATATCGGACGATTTCCACAGTCTAAGCCAAGTTGGCTGGTACGGCTCGGCGTTTCTTATTTGTGTTGCCGCCTTCCAGTCGACATGTACGTTGTGCCCACAGTCTAATCCAATGAACGGGAGAACCAAGAGCACACATACCTACCTTACCCGATTCACCGGCGCTAACTCAAACTCTTTAACATGAAAAAAGGGGGCAAGGTGTACAAGTACTTCCTCCTCAAAACATCATTCATGCTCGCCATTCTCATCTTCGAGGTTGGCAGCCTGATGTGCGCCTTGGCCCCCAACTCTACCGTCTTCATAATCGGGCGCGCGGTCGCCGGTGTGGCAGCCGCGGGCATCAGCTCCGGCGTGCTCATAATCATCGGCTTCTCGGCCCCGCCCAAAGGTCGTCCCATATTCACCGGCATCATTGGCATGGCGTTTGGAATTGCCTCAGTCGTCGGGCCCGTCATCGGCGGCGCCTTCACCGACAACTTGAGCTGGCGCTGGTGCTTCTACATCAACCTGCCCATCGGGGGCTTCTCTGCCGCCGTCATCTTTTTCTTCTTCCGTACCCCACCGCAGGCCGCCCCGGTCAAGTCCGCATTGCGTGAGAAGCTGCTGCAGATGGACTTGGCTGGTTCTGCGCTCGTTGTTGGCGCCACCGTCTCTCTACAGCTCGCACTTCAATGGTCAGCATCCCTTGATCCCTCAGCGTTATGCTCCCCAGCCACAGAGGTTGACAAAACATCACAGGGGCGGCCAAGTCTACCGTTGGAACTCGCCCACTATAATCGGTCTCTTGGTCTGTTTCGTCCTTGTTGTTATAGGCTTTGTGGCCGTAGAGCGTTACCAAGCCGAGCGCGCCATGATCCCCCTTCGCTTCATGACCAACCGGTTCTTTAGCATCAGTTGCCTCTTTACATTCTTCTTTGTGGGGTCCTACTTTGTACTTGTCTACTACCTACCCATCTATTTTCAGTCCATAAACAGTGCCTCCCCGACTGAGTCCGGCGTCCTCACTCTCCCATTTGTCATCACGGTTACTGTTGGGACCATCATGTCTGGCTATTTCCTCTCCCTCACAAGCCTCTACACCTCTACCCTCGTCTTCAGCGCCGCAGTCGCCACTCTCAGCGCCGGCCTGGTTTACCTGTTCGACATCGGCACTGCCATGGGCAAATTCATCGGCTACCAAACTGTCGCCGGCCTGGGCTGGGGCTTCGGCTTCCAGGTACCTATCCTTGCCATCCAAACCACGGTCGGGTATGAGGACCTTGCCTCAGCCACTGCCGTTTTGCTCTGTAAGCCTTGTTTCCGAGATAATACCCTGCATTTGCTTTCGGTGTGAGAATATACTGAAACTTTTGCACAGTCTTCCAGACCATCGGTGGCGCCTTCTTCGTCGCGGCCGCTCAGTCCGCATTCATGGCCACGGTACTGGAGAGCGTTACCCGGAACGTGCCCGGCATAGACATCGCCGCCGTCATGGCCGTCGGCGCGACCCAGATCCGCACTTCCTTCCCCGCGGAAGAGGTACCGCAAATTATACAGGCATACATGGACGGTATCAAGGTTGTCTTTGCCCTTGCTATCGCCGGGGCGGGAGTCTCTTTTGCGCTCTCCTTGATCTTGTGCAAGGGTTTCAGGCCTAGCCACACCAGGGCAGTCGCCGAACACAAGACGGCGTAGAGATCCTAGCCATCAAGGCTCGACAAAGTGTAAAATGGAATCGTGGAGAAGCGCGAAAGGCTAATGCGTCACTGAAAATCGCAGAGACACCCTGATGCAATCAAGATGATGGAAAGCTCCAAAAGTAGACTGCATACAACTCCATCCAATTCCGGTCACAGTGTATGCGTCACCAATGTAGCTTGAACAGGCGTCCTCACCTTCGCCAACAGTGAGCTAACTCTTTCAAACAACAACGCTTTCCCGCTTCGTTTTCCAACAACAAAAAGATGTCTAGTCATTGTAGCAGCATCCGCCTCGACAGTGAGAGGGTGAGGAGTGCCGGCACCTAAACCAAATTAAATACATGTGTTCAAATAGGGATCCATATGCATCCCTCCAACCCTCGGCAAATGGTTGTTCTAGTCTAGCTCACTATTCACCCTCAAGCCAACTTGTCCTTCTCAAGACAGAACTCTGGGGAAAACCATGCCGCCCATTTCCTCAATGTGCGTAAAGAACTGGGTAAAGATGGGGCTCAAACCAGCGTCGTTCGCCCGAGACGCCCACTCTTTCATCGTGAGAGCGGCAATCTCGCCACCAGTCTGCTCTTCCAGTCTTCTCTGCCACTGGTCGAGGGGCATCTCAACCTGGCCGCTCAAATTGACGTAGCGTGGCCGCGGCTTCTCGTCTGCCAAAGGGGGTGATAATATCCTCTGCCGTACGCTCTCGACGACGGCGTCGGTACCTACAAAGTTGATCACGCCGCGGATCGAGGAGCTGACGGGAACGGCGTGCAACTTGGTCGAGAAGTGAAGCAGCTCCTGCCAAAGATCACGGGGTGGGGCGTCGGGCTCCGCCGTAGCGTCGGCGGTTTGCAGAACGGCTGCCAGGTCGTCGGCGGCGGCGGCAGCCCCACGCACGATGCTCGTGGGGCGGTATATGGTCACGTCCAGGTCCGGGGCGGCGCGCGCCACGTTCTCGAGGAACCGCTCGCTCGCCCACTTGCAAGCCGTGTATCCGTCGGCGTTGGGGGGCGGAGGGAAGCGCGCTACGGACGTGGAGTGAAGCTCGACCTCGCCGCTGTAGACTGCAACCTCGGCACTGGAGACGTAGTGTACGGCGATGCGGTAGGGCAGCGTCAGGCGGGCTATCTCGCGAGTAGCGGCGTAGTTGGACGGCTTCAGACTGGTGTAGGAACGCATGTGGGACACGTCGCAGCCGTTGTGCACAACGGCGTCGGCAGCGCCGAAGATGGCCTCGGAGTCGGCTACGGACAGGCCGAGTCGCTTCTGTGCCAGGTCGCCTGGGTGAATGGAGATTTTTGTCGAGGCTAAGCCAGAGAGCTTGGCTGGATTCCTGACGGCGATGCAGTAGACGTGGTGGATGGAGTCGCAATCCACAAGGGCTTTTAGCAGTTTCTTTCCTAGGAATCCTGAAGCTCCGGTAAGGACGACGCGCCGGATCGGACCCAGCTTCTTTCCACCACCCTCCGGCTGGCGCAGCCACCTCACAGGGACCTCTGTCTCGGCCTCCCAGTCGACGCCGACAGGTACGGGGTCAACAACCTGTCTCACGACGCGGGAGGCCATCTTCCTCAGCGAGCTGTGCTCGAACAATTCCACCAGAGGGATTTCAACGCTATATACTTTGCCGAGGGACGCCTTCAGCTTGATCAGGAGTAGCGAATTACCTCCTATGTGGAAAAAGTCGGTGGTAGGCGTCGCACGGACACTCCCGCTTTGGATAAGGTTGTTAGGAATGACGGCGGTCCAGACATGCAGCAGTTTAGCCTCATCAGGGCTTAGTGTCGACAATAACTCATCTCCTTCCGAGCCTCCGTCGCGGGAGAGGGATGTCAGGGCCGGCAGAGGCAGGGTCGCGACAGCACGGCGGTCGATCTTCCCCGAGACAGTAGTGGGAATACGATCAACGGGGCTGATGACAGCAGGAAGCATACGTAGCGGTAGCTTGGGCGCGACATCCTGCGTGCGGAAGAGTTCCAGGTCGGGAGACTGGCGCGGCCGCAGCACGACGTAGGCAACGAGGACCGTACCACCCCCCTCCTCATCGTCATCCAGACCATGAGCTGCTACAGCAACCTCGGCAATGAAGTCGCCACCAGCGCTGGCGATAACGGCCTCGATTTCGCGGAGGTCGATCCGCATACCGTTGAGCTTGACTTGCGTATCATCATCGGCGGCTCTACCCTCGACGAGCAGGGTCCCGTCGGATAGCCACCGCCCGCGGTCCCCGGTGCGGTAGTGCATTGTGCTCCATCCCTTGGCGACACATACATCTAGAAAGTGTTTTCCTGGAACGAACCGCTCCCGGGTAGCGTCTCGGCGATTGAGATACCCCTGGGCGATACCGGCACCGGCGAGCACTATTTCACCCGAAAACCCGGCGGGGAGCATGTTGAGGCCTTTGCACTTCTCATCGACAATGTAGACAAATGTGTTCGGAGCCGGCCTGCCGGCACTTACCACGCCGTCCACGTACATCGGGCTCTCGGGGTTCAAGTAGTCGAGCTCCGCTCTGGTCGCAGAGCACGTCGCCTCCACGGGACCATATGCGTTGAAAACACAAAGGTCTCTTTTGCCCAGGGCCCGGAAGCGGCCCAGTAATGACGGTTTGATCGGCTCACCGCCAGCCACGGCGATGCGCCAGCTGCTGCAGTCCGACAGCTGGCCGTGGGCGAGCCACATGTTGTATTCAGAAGGGGTAGCCCCCGTGAACGTGACTTGCTCGCGGACCATGGCAGCGGTGATGCCTGCGGCATCCCCACGCAGCGCTAGCGGCATCATGCAAAGCGTACCGCCAAAGGCTATGGCCGAAAAGATCTGCGTCAGTGACATGTCGAAGCTGAGAGCACTTTGCTGGAGGACGACATCATCGGACCCAAAGCCGTAGTTCGAGGCAGAGTGCTCTACTTCGTTTGCCAGATTGCCGTACGTGAGCACGACCCCCTTTGGTGTCCCAGTGCTGCCGCTCGTGTAAAGTATGGCGCACGGTGAAGTGCTGTCGACGTTGAGGGCTGAGCCCACGGCACGGGCGAAGATACCTGCTGGCTGTTGCGGGATGCTTTCCACGGCAACAATCTTCATGCCCGGGTTGAACGACTCCAGGCAATTCTTTGCAGTCTCAGTCGTCTCGCTCTGGACCAACACGACTTCCGGTTTGCAGTCCAGCACGATCTGACCAAGACGTGGGACGGGAGCAGCCATATCCAGCGGCACATACACGCCCCCGATGCGCATGATGGCGAGCATGCAGCAGACCCATTCAGCGGTCGGCTCTTGGTATACCGCAATCACAGTGCCTTGCTTGCTTGCCGACGGCGCGAGAGCCTCCGCGATGGCGGCGGCTCGCATATCCAAGGCTGCGTACGACATGACGCCCCCGTAGCCATCCTTGACAGCGGTCTTTGTCGCGTGCTGCTTCGAGATGGAAATCACCCGGTCGAGCAGGCTCAAGCTCCAGCGCGAGTCGCTCAACTCGCCTCGGCCAAGATCCATCGCTTGCGTCAGACTCGCGGGCGGGAAGTGCAAGACCTCGTCCAAAGCGCGGGTCGGGCTCGCCACAAGCTCCCTGACCAGGTGGCTGTAGCAGGAGGCCAGAAACTCGGTGCTCGCGGCGCTGTAGAGAGACTCCTGTGCAAAGAGACAGACCAGGCAGTCTCCCAAGCCGCTGCTGCCGTTGTCGATAATATCAATACTGACATCGTATGCCGTGCGTCCCGGCTCGAGGCGCAACAGCTCCAGTTCGCATTGGCCCAGCAGGAGCTTCTCTTGTGTGCCCATCCGGTAGTCGACAAACGCTTGGAAAAGAGGGCTATGGAACCGGGACCGTGGCACTTGCAACTCTTGTAGCAGCAGCTCTAGTGGCACGCCGCCGTTTGCCAGCGCCTCGTACGTCGTCTGCCTAGTGTCCTGGACGACTTCACCAAAGTTCGTTGCGTCCCGCTTTGTTTTTCTTGATTGGAAAAGCAGTGGGAGAAGCCCCATCAGGGGCCCGATACACTCGGAATTTTCCACATTGTCGCGATTCGCCTCCGCGATGCCGATACACAAGTCCTGATCGACACTGCAAAGCCTGATCAGGAGCAGTCGGAACACCGCCAGGTAAAAGTGGAAAGGGGTGCATTTCAGGCGACGGCACAATGCCTTGATCGAGGAGCAGGTTTGGGCGTCGAACCGCGTGTCACATCGATGGTGGCGATAGCTGTCGAGGGGGGCACGCTCCACAACCCGTGCCATGGGAAGGAGAGGCAGTGCCGGTGGAAGGCTGCGAAACTTGTCCTTCCAAAATCGTAACTTGTCGTTCCATTTTCCTTGGGCGAACAGTTGTGCTTGTCGACGGGAGAGATCAGGATACTGCAGTATGTCCCAGGGCAACGGAGAGCCCGAGTATACGAGATGGTAGTGCTTCAGGAGGACTGTGGAACTGTAGCCGTCAAAGTTAATGTGATGGCTGCCTACGAGAAGAAAGTTGACAGTGGAATTGTTTTTCAACGACAAAAGCTTTGCGCGCATGAGGTCTCCGCGTTCGAGATCATACACGTGTGTCATCATCTTGTCCAGGGCCGCCCAAGCATCAGACTCGGCCTCAATGGTTTCGATTTCGAGCTCCATGACGGCATCTTCCATGATGCCCTGGTAAACGTCTCCGTCTTCGTCTTGATAGAACCGCGTCCTGAGCGACTCGTGACGCTTGGCCACCGCCCGGACGGCACGGCTGAGGTCGTCGACATTCAAGGGTCCGGCAATGCGGCACAGCGCAGCGTGGTTGAGCGTTGTGGGATCATCTACAAAATTCTTAGTGAACCAAAACATGGCTTGGCCATAACCTAGGGGCTCGGACCTGATGGTGCTGGGATGACGAGGCTCCCAGGCGTCGCTTTTAAGCTGTTGCGCGGCCAGCGTCTTCCGCGCAAGCATATGACCAGAGTCTTGGTCGCTGTCATCGTCCGCCAGGGTCGAGGTGGAGCTCGAGTTCAGAGGAGAAGTGGTAGATTTAGTGTCTGCTTGGGGGTATACGTCGGAAGACGATGCCGAGGATTCCTCCAACTTTTCGCCGGCGTCCAAGGCGTGGAAGCCTTCAACTTCAACGGTGAGATCCGTAATACAGGGTACCAGGGCGGGTGGTATTTCTTCAAGGGCAAAGTTGACAAGCTCGGCAATGGTGACGCCCGAGAGGATCTTGAGGACGGAGACATTAACACCGAGGGCCTGCGAGAACCATCCCCGGATCTCGACAGCAATAAGGGAGTCGACACCGGCCGAGTCTAGACTGCGGGTGGCTACCGAGTCGTCTTCGATGGTGAGTTGAAGGGACCCCTTGAGCTTTTGCACCAAAGCATCTATGGATCCCCAAAGAAGGAGGTTAGCTGGGCTGTAATCGAAAGTGAACCAAGACCGTGAAACGCAAATTGCTAACCCTGAATGATAGTGTAGGCTTCGGCTGCTGAAGTGCACTCCAGCAGCTGTGATTTAACCGAAGTGCCCGATTTGGCATCAACAGCTCGAGATTCTACGGCCTGTCGGACGCCCAAGTGGCTCATGCGCGGGTTGCTGCTCCAGATAGGCTTCTCGGAATCGTCAGGGGAGAAGGATCGCACACACGTCGTGATCTCCAAGTCGCTGCCCGAATCCGCCGGGCTCGCCAGGACAGCTTCAGCAAAGGCGGCGTGGAAGTCGGATTCTGACATGAAGTTGTATCCCGTCTTTACCAGGCCGTCTCGCACGGCGCCGCGGTCGATGCGCTCCACATACCCAACGCCAACGACGGGGCCTAGGTGCAAGACGGAACCGGCGAGGCCGCGGCTGCGTCTCTGCCGAGCCATGCTGACCATGAAGGCGTTGGCGGCTGTGTAATTTGCCTGACCCATGCGTCCGGTGACGAAGGCGCCCGACGAGAAGTAGACCAGGAAGTCGAGAGCCGTTTCGGAAAGCACCTCGTTGAGATGGATACTGCCGTCGACCTTGGGCCGCAGCGCGTTCATCATGCAGGCGCAGCTCATGTTTTCGATCACGCCGTCATCCAAGACCATGGCTCCCTGGGTAACGCCGGCGAGAGCAGGCATGTTGCTACGGATATGGTCAAAGGCTTCTTTGACGGACGTTATCGAGGTGATGTCGCTGTTTGTTACTCTGGGTTAGCAAATGCTCAGCCAATGTGGTAACCAGACTGCTTGGAACTTACCAAGCCAAGACTACAACTTCTGCTCCCAGACTTCTCATTGCACCGAGCCATTTCTCGTCCACCTTCGGGTTTCTGCTAGACAAAACAACATGCTTGGCACCCTTGGTGATCATCCAGTGACAAAGGGAGAGACCCAGTGACCCGGAGAGACCCTGCAACCAGTACGTCTTGTCGTTGCGGAACACCACACATTCCTCGGGAGGGACCACGGGCACCTTGACCTTGTCTGACCCCGTGGTCCAGTCCAAAATGTCCGATGGATCCTTGAGGGACAACTCTTCGTCAGTATCCAGCGACACGAGAGAATATGCAGGCTTCGCTTCGGATTTTAGCAGCTCAGAAACGGCCGAACCCTGAAGACCATTGCACAGAATCTGGGCTACATTGTCGGCCTGCTTCGGTGTCATTTCGAACTCATCTGTGCAGCGAACCATGTCAGAGTTGAGGGGGAAGGGTGACGGGAGCACAGTAGCGCGCCTTTCCAATAGCTGAAGCAGTCTGTCGAGCAGCGGGTCACGAGTCTGGCTGCGAGATAGATCAACAAAGAAGTCGTTGCGCTCGGGAAGGAGACGACGAATTGCCTGCGTGGTGGCGTGTGGAGGAACAAGAATCCAGCCATCCTGACTAGACGCTGAGGAAGCCGGCGCTACAAAATTGACGGTGATGGATCTATGACCGGCTTGCGTCGAGAGAGAATGAGCTTGACCCGGATCTGCACCGTAAACCAAGACGGATTGTCCACTTTGAACGGGCTTCAAAAGAGCCGCGGCGACGAGACTTTTAACCACGGCTTTGGCATGCAGCAGGTTGGACGATGGGTGGAATACAAGGGAGCGAGGTAGTCGTAGTTCGCGGGCCAAAACGGGCGTAACGGCTGCAACTTTGGTCGTTTGCCCGTGTCGAACGTGGCCCAAGACTGCGAATAGGGGCGGGAGATCCGAGAGCAGCCTGAGAGGCCTCACATTTGACTGGTCGACGGTCACTTCAACGTAGTCTGCTGAATGCTTGGAGATCGAGCGTACTGGGCACGGGGGGCCTTGGATATGGGAGAAGCCCGGAGATTGTTCTTTGTCTCGGACTACCACCGCGACCTTGGACGCATCGGCAGTGGTGAAGATGGTGCGTCTGCGGGAGTTGTGGCGGGCATTAAGTGCAAGGCTTCGCTTCAGACGCGGCAGCTGCACCGCGTCGTTGCGGACGACGATCTCCTGCTCGAGGGTCCACAGAATATTGTCCTCATTGGCAGTCCCATCGGCGGTCCACTGCGCATAATACGCAAGGCGGACCAGCAGCTCGGCAATCAGGTTGGCACTCGACGGCCGCACGGCGTCCAGGTCCACGAACTGACACGTCAGCCCAACGGCTTCAAGCAACTGGGTGCGACCGAACCCGAGGGAGATGTTGGCATGAGGGTTCTCAGCCAGGCGGCCCTGCGTGACCCACAGAACTTGGCCGCAGCTTTCAAATAGACGCTTGATAACGGCCCACCGCTCCTCGGTGAGGGCGCGGAACACTGGGCTGTCAACGTCGGCCAAACATAAGACGAGCGTTTGACGAGAAAGGCTCCCCGGGGAGACGGCCTCGAGCGTCTTGACAACGGTCGCGTGGCGGCAGCGGCCCTTGAGGAGATCAGAGATGGACCTCGCGAGCTGGGCCGCCATGAGGCTCTTCCCACCAACGACCAAGAGGTCGAGAGAGCGAAGAGGATCGCGGAGCGCTTCGGGGACCTTGAGAGGCTCGCGTAGGCTCTGCACGCGATCGTCGACAGCCTGAGACACGATGAGGGAGACCGGGTGGGCGAGGCTGTCGCTCTCGGGCGTGACGGCGTCGACGCCGTTGAAGCCCGTCTTGCGCAGGAGTGCATCCCATCCGACGACATCGATGCAGGGGGAATGCACGCGGCCGTCATCGCGGCCGAGCCACCATCCTGGCAGGCAGCCGAAGACGGACCCTTCGCGGATGGGTTCGTTGTCGGTCACCTCAAGCATCATGATATAGCCTCCCGGCTTGAGGAGGCGGCGGACATTGCGCATTGTCTCCTCGAGCTTTTCGGTGGCGTGGAGGACGAAGGAGGCCACGACAAGGTCGTAAGACTGCTCGGAGAACCCCTGTTCCTTGGCGGAACGGCCAATGTCGAGAGTTTTGAATATTATCTTGTCGTGTACGCTGGCAAAGATTTGGGAGGCGGTAGGGAAGAAGCCCGAAGAAATATCAGTAAAGGTGTACGAGTTGAAGGACCCTCCGAGGTCCTTGAGGATGGTCTTGGACGCACTCCCGGTGCCGGCGCCTGGGTTTCAGAGTTAGCAGCTATCAGCAAACAGACTATCAGGCACTTGCATCAACTCACCAACTTCGAGAATGTTCATGTTTGGAAATCTATGGCTCAGCTGGGCGACGGCACGGCCAATGTATGTATTGTATTGCGGGAACGCGAGCGCCTTTTCGTAGTAGCGGTCCAGGAGGTCGTCCTTGCGCATGTGCTCCAGCATGGTTGTTTTGCCGCGCACAACGTCACGGAAGTTCTGTCCAGCAGCGTGAATCATGCGGATATCGACCGTGTCTTTGTATCTAAAGGTGAAATACCATTTGTCACAGGTCAGCGCGATTATTCGTGGCGATTTATGCGGGTGTAGTTCTGGCATCTCACGGTTTGCAAATCCCCTCAATCGTCTCCCAGGTGTCCGAGTCCCATTCTTTCTTGACGTGGGGATGGTCATCCGCCGCAACGCGGTCGAGCACGAATCGGGTGTAGTCGAACATGCCTACGTACGGCCCCTGACTGCGCGCCGGATGGTCGGACGGGATCTCATTGTCGAGGAGGCGCAGGTAGTAGTAGCAGGCCCGCTCGGCCACGACAGCAAGATCGTGCTCGTACCGCGTCGGCTGGCCGTCGTACACGATCTCAGCCATCTCGGGCTTTTCGGCGCCCCAGACCGTCTCGGAGAAGAGAAGCGTGTCGTTTGCCTCGGTGGCCCCGGCAAAGGGCACACAACGGATCCGCTCCACTTGGATGACGGCCTTGCCGTCGCGGCAGAGGTCGAGGTCGCCACAGATGGGGGCTGCATCATCCTTGTCGAGCTCTGCAACAACAGTGACGCTCGAAGCTGTTGGTCTTGATTCAACGTCAACAACAACCCTCTCGATGGATGTGGGGACGTGGAGAGACCAGAGTTGGCCATCGTATGGAGCAGTAAATGCTAGGATGGCGGTCTGAAACGCGCAGTCGAGCACGGCAGGGTGGACGAGGTAATCCTCTGGCGATTGAACGGGTGCCAAGTTGCTTCGGGCATACCCGAGGCACCTCTCAATGTCGCCAAGACCGCGGAACTGATTGTGATATCCGTAGCCCAGCGACTCAAGATATTCGTAGAACTCGGACGCTTCGAGCCGTGTAAGCAACCGGCCATCGAGATTGATGGCGGGATGGAGCAGGTCCAGGTCCGAATCCGCGTCCTCCTTAACGGTGCCTTCCACCCGTCCATCGGCCACCAAAGTCAAAGAGTCGGCATGGGAGCCAGTACTTGTGAATAGCGAAAATGCAGCGCTCAGGCGAGGTTGATCTGTCTCCATGTCGGTGAGAGAAAGGAGCGTTTCAACGTTTTCGTCGTCGCCTAGCGTAACGGCCTGGCGAATGGACAAAGACTTGACCTCAACAAGACACAGCGTCTTACCCAATCTTTGAGCAGCAGCTCTGCATGCCTCTATGGCCAATACAACGTAGCCAGCGGCGGGGAAGACGGTTTGACCCTGTAAACGGTGTCCATTCAGCCACGGGATCTCCTGGGCACGTATGAAATTCCGCCAGCTCATCTGTCGCGACGTGACCTCGGGGCATAGCCGGCCAAGGAGCTCGTGATGGCGACCTCCGCCGACACGGAGCACTCGTGATCGTCGAGACTCATGCCAGTGCGACGAACCGTGGTCCCAGGCATACGTGGGCAGCCCCGAGACGATGGGAGGCGGTTCCTTGGCTCCCGTGACGAATTTCACATAAGCCTGGAGATCCACCACAGAGCCTAGTTGCGCCCACATGTCGCCAAGGATTCCCGACAGAGCTGTGAAAGAATCGATGCCTCTGGACAGCGTTCCAAAGTATCGTGTTGTGCTGTCGTTCCCTAGGATCTGCAGGGTCGGGGTACGCAGGGCCGGATGCGGCCCAACCTCGATGGCGAGATCGAAAGGCCCGCTCGCGAGAGCAGCCTCCTCGACGGCCTGTGAAAAAAGTACTGGGTTAACCATGTTTTCGACCCAGTATTGGCCAGTTGGTCTGCTGCCAATCGCTTGGTGTCCCAGCTCGCCAATATGGACGCTGGAATACCAGGGACATTTGGGCACACCGACGCGGGCGGAGATGCTGTTGGTCAAAGCTGCACGGTAGGGGCCCGCGCAGGGCTTCATATGATGCGAGTGATAGGCCTTGTCGACCTTGAGAATGCGGGCAAAGACTCCCTGGCCGTCCAGCCGCTCCTTGACGGTCCGAATCGCCTCGGCATCGCCCGAGAGCGTCACGCTGTTGCTCGAGTTGGACGCGGCAACCGCAACGCGGCCATCGTACTCGCTGGCCAGCTGCTCTGCTTCGCTCAGAGACATGGACACCGCCACCATTGCTCCGCGCTCGCCGTTGCGGCCCTGTGCATTCTGGCTATGGATGCCCCGATAGTAGGCGATGGCGATCGCATCCTCTGCCGTGATAGCTCCGCACGCGAAAGCGGCTCCGATTTCGCCCGAGGAATGCCCGACGACAGCGGAGAATTCAACTCCGGCAGCTCTTAGTACTTCTACCAGCAATATTTGCACGGCGGCGCACAAGGGCTGCGACACGACGGCCTGCGAAATCCGCGAAGTCGTCTCGTCTGCCAAGAGCTCCTCAACAAGTGTCCAGCCCGGCCTGTCCGCATTAGGAAGCCGAGCTAGGTAGGAATCCAGAGACTCCATGATGCTTCTGCAGACAACAGACCTGGTGATCAGCTCTCGGCCCATTCCGGCCCACTGCGCGCCTTGCCCCGTGAAGACGCCCAGTACGCGCATTGGGCTCTCGGTGACATTGCGCAGACAACACTCTACGCCCGACTTCTCCGCTGCAGTCGCCTTGCTGAGCTTCTCGGACAGCTCTGTCGAGGTGGCGGCGGCGAACGAAGCCCTGTATTGGAATGTTGTACGGCGGAAAAGCGTATGCGCAAGACTGACAAGATCAACGGTAGGGTTGCTTGCCAAGTAGTCTACGTACGAAGAGGCCAACTGCTGAAGTGATTTTTGAGATTTGGCTGACAAGACTATCGGTAATGCAGCTTCTTCTCCGGCAACTATACCGTGCCGTGCTCCTGATGAAGCGGGATCCGGCTCGTAAGCCTCGAGAATGGCGTGGGCGTTGGTGCCGCCAAATCCAAAGCTGTTGACACTGGCTCGCTTGGGCTCTCCTAGGGGCGGCTCGGGCCAATCCGTCAATTTTGTTGGTACTTCCAGATGGCCGTAATAAGGCTCGACGTTCGGAGACAGCCGGTTGAAGAGCAGGTTTGGCGCAATCTTGCCTGCTTGCAGGGACAAGGATGCTTTCAGTAACGCCGCAATCCCGGCCGTGCCTTCGCTGTGCCCGATGACTGTTTTGATCGATCCGACGTACAGCTTATTGCCATCCTCAGACAAGCCTACACGTCCAAAGAACGCGTCGTGAATGGCCTTGGCTTCGATAGGATCTCCAGCCGGGGTGCCAGTGCCGTGGCTTTCAAAGTACTGGGGACGTGAAACAGACGGATCCAAGCCGATCTCTCCGTAGGTGCTCCGAATGAGCTCCGTCTGCGATTTCGGGCTAGGCATGGTGATTCCGGACGTACGGCCGTCCTGGTTGACACCAGTGTTCCGAATGATACATTCAATGTTGTCTCCGTCGGCCAACGCTTGGCTCAGCGTTTTTAATACGACGGCCGCTACACCTTCGCCGCGTGCATACCCGTTGGCTTCGGCATCCCACATTCGGCTTTTGCCATCGGGCGACAACATGTTCAAGTTGCTTTCGGCAATGTTGTTTTCCGGTCCCAGAATCAGATTCGAACCCGCTGCTAAAGCCATTTTGGAGCGTCCACTCCTCAAGACCTGAACGGCTTCGTGGACGGCGACTAGACTGGAGGAGCATGCGGTGTCGAGCGTTATCGAAGGACCTTTCCAATCGAAAAAATACGAAATCCGGTTCGACATCAGACTGCGGCCTATTCCAGTCGCATGGTAACGTGCCAGGTTGTCTATATCTCTCAACAAAAGGTTCTCATAGTCGCCGCACATAACGCCGCAGTATACAGCAGTATCTGATCCCTGAATCTTGTACAGGTCGAGGCCGGCGGCTTCCACGGCTTCATAGGCCGTTTCGAGGAGCAGGCGATGTTGCGGGTCCATGGTGTTCGCTTCGACGGGCTTGACGCTGAAAAACGAAGAATCAAACTTGCTGACGTCATCATCTAGGAAATACGAGTTCTTGACGTTGCCTGTGCCATGATGAGTAGGGTTGGGATGATGAAAGCTGTCGATATTGAACCTATCCGCCGGTACTTGTCGTGAAAGATCGCGCGGCGCGCTTAAAAGTTGCCATAGCCTCGAGGGAGATGAGCTGGACCCGGGGAAGCGGCAGGCAGAGCCGACGATAGCTATTGGCTCCATGGCTGGATACGATAAGGCGAGGTGATTTGTGCTCGCGGTGTGTCAAGTATTTCAGAGGATGCGGGAGGTCTACTATTTGTTGTTGACGCTTGAACGCAATACGGGGTATTCCATAAGCTGGCTATGGGCTGCCATCTTATATGAGTACATGACTTATGTAAGAGACGTTTGACCGCCGTTATTACCTTTTTTTCGATCGGAACTCGGACGTTTTAGCGAATGGGAAAACTATACAAGTAACACCCGGTCACTCGGCGCCGATGAGTCGGTTCGCAGATCGGAGGTCTACTGGCGTGGGTTCGAGAAGGTACTACGGCAGCGGCGATAGCTTTCAGCCGGTGAAGCTAGTGGAAGATGTGCCCAAATAAATCAATGCTCCGTGTATTACGTGAAGCTTAGCTATCCGGACATTTAGTCTTAGCCCAAAAGCTTGAGTCCTATTTAAACGATGTATTCATTGGCTTAAAGTTGTTACAGAGGTTGTATAAGTAATGTTAGGTAGAAGGTGCGATATAAATTGTCAGCTCTGTCGTGGAACGTATGTTCATGTGTGACGATTTACTCTTAGCCGCGATGTCTTGAATTAACCTATATTAATGCAGCCGGAAATATCTATAAGAAGTTGACGTAATAACCCTTTCTACGACAAGGTTCGGGCCTGGGGATTAAGAAGCTGTCAAAAGCTGTAACCACGGGCATTTGAAGTATATGATGTTGCTACGTAGTTCTCTGTAGTGCATCCCTTTGGAATAGCTAGCTAATTACCTAGGTTGCTATTTGATCCAAAGTACCGACCGAAACCCCCGACGAACTCAACAACAAAGCAGAATACAACTCGCTTGTGAGATTCGGCTGCCAGGCAAGGATCATTGAACAACACCGAAGTAGCATTCAGTCTGGCTTCCTCCAGGTCTTCACCGACAGTTATTTTGAATTTATGGCATGACTTAGTAATACGAGCATTCTCCACCTGATCCTACAACCCCATCAATGTCCTGACCAAACATGAAGCACAAGTACAAGATTCGGTTCGCCTCATCCACCCCGTATCCTAAATGACCGATGTTTTCATCATGAACCTGAGTTGGGTGAATAGGTAAGCAACTGCATTCTCGGAGTTACACGCCGGCAACTTCTGGATGACACTCACCATGTAAAACTCCCGAATGTTCTCCGTCTTGGTGCACCGATAGTCAAACGCCGCTTTGAAGCTCTCCACACCAGAAGAATCTTTGGGGTCGTAGGCTTCGGCCACTTCGGGCCCGACATCTCCCAATCTTTGCTTTCCGATGTACTCGAGACCACCGAATTTGAGCAGATCGGCAGGCCACGAAGACGAAGTTCCCTGGGCAGTGGAGCAGCGGACTCCCGTGAGGGGAAACATTTCAAACCTATACTCGGGAGAGTCTGGTTTCGTCTTGTCCGTTTGCTCCTGTGGCGGCGAGTTGCCCGGCTCACTCATCGCTTCCATGTCTCCGGTGACAGGTTGAGGCATTGGAATTTGGCCGACCGCTTCATCTTTGGCTAGACCACACCCGGCCAGGGCCAGCAGAACGAGATCGAATAAGGACGTCTTCATCTTCAGAAAATGGAGATAGGATTATGCAGCGTTGCTTTGATGCTCGCCAGAGCTGTCACCTGGCAAGCCTTACCCCGGTATACTTATAGCTGAACCATGCCGAAACAAATGCTAGTCTACCGGCCCTTGAACCCACCGCGGCGAATCGGAGCCGGACGGCAATTTTTACAACTGCCACGGAGTTACGGCTTACGGCCATGGTCAGCCCACACCCAAGCTTAAGCTTCTTGGATGCGCCTTTTGCCGGCAAGAAGCCTCTTACTGGCTAAATTGCAAACAGACCTCTACATTGCCAAGTTTCAAGGCAATCCGGTGGGCGTTTTTTTCTCTTTTTTTTTTTCTTTACCTCGAGATTCTCCCAAAATCATCCTGAGACAGCCACCAGATGGGCCCACTGTACGCAAACTTTGCGAGCGCCACAGCCGGCGTCATTGTGCTCGCCGCCGCTGCAACGATGACATGGTCCTCCTCTCAAGCCGCGGCACCTTCCATCGCCAATTTCACGCAATCCCTTGAGGGCAAGGTAGTCTTCATCACGGGAAGCTCTGCCGGTCTGGGCAAGCGAGCTGCGATCGAACTCGCGCACCGCAAGCCGGCACATATATGGCTTACCGGTCGTCACTTGGCCCGTCTCGAGCGTGCCGCTGCCGAAGTCCGGCTGACATTGTCGGGCAGCGCGACGCAGGTCCATATCCTGACCCTCGATCTCGCTTCGTTCAAGTCTATTCAGAAGGCCTGCGACGTCTTTCTCTCGGAAAGCCGGCGTCTCGACATCCTCATGCTGAACGCGGGCGTCATGTCGGTTCCGGCGGGGACCACCCAGGACGGCTACGAGGTCCAGTTTGGAACGAACCACATGGGCCATGCTCTGCTGACGAGGCTGCTGGAGCCTGCTCTCTCCGCAGCCAGGAGCGACCGCCCAAGAGTCATCGTCCTGTCGTCTGGCTCGCACCGCGATGTCCCCAGGGGCGGCATTGACTGGGACTCCCTGAAGACGACAGGGACCGGCGTGTCCATATTCAAGCGCTACGGACAGAGCAAGCTTGCGAACGCGCTCTTCGCTCGGGAGCTGGCCAGGCGTCGGCCCTGGCTCCTCGTTGCGGCGGTGCATCCGGGCGTCGTACGCGGCACCGAGATGCAGGCGTCCGCGACCGGCATCCCGTTTGTCCTGCGGTATCTCATTGCGCTTGTGCGTCTTGCTTTCACCATTAGTCTTGAGAAGGGCGTGATGAACCAGGTTTGGGCGGCTCTGGAGACGGAATATTCCAGCGGCGAATATTTCGAACCGGTTGGTAGGGGCGGGCTTGGCAGCCCGTATGCAACGGACGACAAGCTGGCGGAGAAGCTGTGGGAGTGGACTGAGCTGGAGCTCGATTCCTACCTGTCCGCTCAGGATTGAGCATTGAAGACATGTTTTCGAGAGCCTGCGCATAAACGTCAGTCTTGAAGGTGAATATACGAGTGGTATTGCAATAAAATACGTAGGGTTCACCTGGATGGGGGCGACAATGCTTCCTTGGGAAAATGCTTCGAGGGCGGAGGGTAGCCACCCTCTTTGTGATTTTCTACTTGCGGTTGGCCGATCGCTAAAGACAAGCACCCACGACATTCGGCCGGGACGACGTTTGTTTCCTGTGTTGTGCTGGACTCCCGTTCAAAGTTTGATAGTCGCGCCTCGGCAGATTCGACTGCAGGGGTTTGTAATTTCCGGCGACTCAGACGCCTACCTTGGGTAATTACCGATGGCCGAATCGACTCAGCAGACCCCTATGGGATGGAGTAATCAGCTGGCACAAGTCGTTATATATCTTCTGCTGCTTCCATCTCCTGCCCAGCGGCCTCTACGCCGAGTCGATGGATTATCGACGGTCAATCCCGGGCCGGACATATCGCAAGCCTAGACGATGCTGAGATTACGCCTGGCTGCCAGGGCCATCGCGGCCCTGGCCGTGTCCACCAATGTTTTGGCCAAGATGACGACCTCAGCAGCGGATATCCGGCAGAGCTATGACTATATCATTGTTGGCGGTGGTACGGCAGGGTTAACAATAGCCAACAGGCTATCTGAAGATGGGAACAGTAAGCCCCCCGGCTGAGTTGATAAGACCCATAACGTGTGGCATCTTTTACAAGTTGCTGAAGTAGAGAAAATCGACAGATCTGGTTCTCGTGATCGAAGCAGGCGTCAAGTATGCCCCTAATTTCCCCCGACTCTGCTGCGAAGCTCTGAGCACCAATGCTAATAGACCAAATCTATAATCTACAGCCCTCAACTGGGCAAAGAGACTGTTGTCCCTTGGTTTGGTGCGACCGGGGCAACAAGGACTTTCCACGCATGGAACATCTCGACCGTCCCACAGTCTGAGTTGAACAACTCAATAATAGCGAGTAATCAGGCAAAGGTCCTGGGCGGTGACTCGGTAGTCAACGGCATGATATTTGACCGGCCGCTGCCTGCGGATCTCGACGTTTTCCAAACCCTTGGCATCAGCGGCTGGAGGTGGGATGACTTGCTGCCTTACTTGAAGAAGGTAGGGCAGCCATGAGCAAAGTGGGCTTAGAAATGTGCACATATGCTGACGATTCACTCAGCTGGAGATGTTCACCGCTCCGCCAGCCGACAAGGTGAATGAGTTCGGAGTCACTTTTGACGAACAGTGCCACGGCTATACGGGACCTGTCGAGGTCGGTTGGAACAACTACGTGTTCCCACATGACGGTAAGGGTCACCGTGAAGGAGCTCAGGGTCTGCTAAGCTGACCGATGCAGACACGTTCCTGAGGGCGCTGGAAAGTGTCGGCGTGCCCAGGGCCCTCGAACCGGCTTGTAATAAGCTAGGCTCGTTCCTGATGCCGTCCACGATTTCCCAGGCCAACCAGTCTCGCGTAGATGCAATCGTAGCCTACCTCGACCCGGCCAGCAGCCGGCCCAACCTTGACATCTTGTACATGAACCAGGCCACCAATATTCTGACCGAGGTCAAAAATAGCAAGGTGACAGCCACGGGTGTAGAGGTAAGAAAGACAATCGACAGCGTCGACATGCCCTGTTCCATAGCATGCTTCAGACTGACTGGTCATAGTTTGCCAGAGATCGTGCCGGTCCGCGCCGCACCGTATCCACCACCAGGGAGGTCATCTTGTCGGCGGGTGCTCTGCGGTCCCCACACCTGCTAATGCTGTCTGGGATTGGATGGGACAAGAGGCTCGCCCAGCACAACATCACACCGGTAGCCAACATTCCGGGAGTGGGCCACAATGTCCATGATCATTTTACAGCGGCTCTCTTCTACAATGGTATGACCAAACACTTCTTGACGCTTTCTATTTCCCTAAGTAACAATCTGCAGTGAGACCTGGCGTTGAAACGTCAGACTCTGAGACCAACGCAACCTTCATGGATCAGCAAGAGAAGCTCTACTACAAGAACAGGACAGGTAAGTCCTTCCCTCATCCCCAATATCTACCACTCCAAGACGCTCTCTGTAACCATTCCGTATATCTAGGCCGATGGACCAGAGGCTACGCCTCCGCTTTTGCCTATCTCCCTCCATCTTCACTGGTTAATATGACCAACGAACAACCCTTCTATACAAAGTACGGCGAGACCTTTGACGACGCGGCCATCGCAGAGGACACTCCCGAGACCGTGGCCACAGGATACCGCAAACAGTGGGCAGCCCTGCGCGATTCGTTTCGAAACGATTCTACGGCGGTGTGGGAGCTGGCCATGGTTGGAGGCGGCAAGGCCACCACGGCGACTGATTTGCATCCTCTCAGTCGGGGCAACGTGTCCCTGGCATCCGCTGATCCGTTTGAGAACCCAGTGGTGGATCCGCGGTTTCTGTCACACCCCGCCGACCTCCAGGCCCTGCTGGACGGCATCGACATCCTCCGCGAGATAGCCGACACCAGCGTCATGGGCGAGCTTCTGCTAAGCGAGAGTCTGCCCGGTCCCGGGATGAAGAGCCTGTCCGATCTCCGCGCGTGGCTTGCCCAGTCGGGAGGCGGGACCGGAAATCACTATGTGGGCTCTTGTGCGATGTTGCCCCTGGCCGACGGCGGAGTCGTGGATGCTTCTCTCAAGGTTTATGGGGTTGACGGGCTTCGTGTGGCTGACGCAAGTGTCTTGACCTTGGTGCCATCCGCGCATACGCAGGTGACTGTATATGCTCTGGCTGAAAAGGTTTGGAGCCTGTTGCCACGTTTTTGTCTTGATGCCGATTGTTTATGCTGACTCTTTGGGAACAGGCTGCTGACTTGATTCGAGGCGACTATCTGGCTTACGTTTGATTGGTCGTTGGTTCCCGCGTGCAAACAGTCAAGGACAAAGAAAACTATCAGCTTCATTTGTTGAAATTCAAGATCAAACTTTAGGAGCACCCCAAGGATGATGCCAGCGTGGATAGGCTGCATCAACTGCGTTTATGCATAAATTAAGCATTTGTCCCCATCTGTTCAAGTATGTAGCTGGCCTCGTCTGAGCACCAGCTGCTTTGCCCGATGTTTTCTCAACATGTCTCGGCACTTCTGTATTTCACAGTTCTTAGTGATCAATTTCAATCAAGGGACAAGAGAAGCCTATTTTATCGTTTTCTGCTGCGATAGTTCCTCGACACTAGTCCTGTGAAATAGTAGAATAATGACCATTTCGTCCGAGCCCGGTTCTTTGTGTCAGCGCCCGAACTCGTACAAATTTGTTTACTAGTCTGCTGGCAATAATCATTACATGTGTTGGTTTTACCCGGTCAACACGCATCTATTCTGACGAGGGCCTGGGAATACATCCTGTGATTCTCATGCAGAACCAAAGGACGGTTTATCGTCACTCATTGATTTGCCCTTGTTTCTTACTTTCGTTGTTCTCTTTATCTGATTGGATCGATCTCCGGAAGCCCGTCCGCAAGAACGGAACTTGGTAAATATGACCAGATCGACAATCTCCTAGAATGGGATGCTTCTAAAATGGATTCTGGCTAACGGTGTCGACGATTTTATCGGCCCATGCCCTTAACACGCAATGCCTGCCGACTCCGTCATGTTCGGCCAAGGGGTTGCTGGCACTCTCGGCCTCTGTCGCAGAGCGAATTATAGTCGAGCACACTCCGCGCCCGTGCGCCGGCTGCAGCTCGGCATCCTCGGCGTACAACGAAGTCCCCATGGCATCCTCCAAACATCCGATGACATGCAGCAAGATCTCCAGGTTGATCTTGATCCGGAGGGCCTTGCCGGCTTTGACGCCTGCCGGTGTGGCACGCGAGGCCGCGCCGGAGAGCAGATGGTCCAGGGAGTCGTCCCCCGCGACGAGAGCGTCGTACGTCTGGCTTAGGATGCAGGAAAGCGCCCGTTTGATCTGCACGTAGCAGGCCGTAGCCAACAGCAGGGCCACAACGTCCACCCGAGTCGGGGCCTGCCGGTCTCCAGTCGCCATGCCCCCGTGTGTCCGTATCTTGGCCCCGGGGCTTGACTCGGTCTCGCTGATAGAACCGAACATAGCAGCCTCGTCGGCACGCGACATGCCCAGGGCCGACGACGGCGTAGCGCCCATGCCGGTGTACTCTCTGCCATAGGGAAAACCGGGGTCAGTTGGTTGACACGTGGACCAGCTGGCGCCGTCCGAAGTGTCTGCCATCGAGGGGTCCAGCAAATTAAATGCGCTGCCGATGCCGACGCATGTCTCCGTCTCGCAGCCAATCTCGGCAACGAGGTCCGTGAGGTCAGAGCAGTTCTTGAGCAATTCGTCGAGTTGACCATGCCTGCAGTGGCACTTTTCAAGCCTCGAGGCCTCCGTCGACATGCAATGCTCGCCTGGCGACGTTATCCTGTTGTATAGGATGGCCAAGCGTTGTGTGGTACTCGTCGCCTGGCCGATACTCGCGGAGCCCTCGTCCCTTGTTGACTGCTTCTCCATGGGGGACCAACGGGCTTCCACGGTGGGTGGTGGGGGACGAGGAGACACGGCAGTCATCGATCGCTGCGGCTCGATGCTGGGGTAGTAGTCGCAGGTGTTTTGTCCCGGCTTCTTCGTGCCTGGGAGGGCGGCGGTTGCGCCCTCGAGCGTGCCGAGGCTCACTTGCTGCTGCTGCTGTTGACCAAAGTCCGTTTTATCCGAGCTTGGCACGTTCCGCGGCGGCCTCCCCACACGCACCGAAATATTCACGCAGGGTACCTTGGCACGCTGGCACCGTAGACAAGTGTCCGAGAGTGCTGTCCGGATACAGCGCAACTTCTGCCTCCTGCATCGGGCGCAGGCCGACTGCTTGACAGGCTCATCCCCGCTCGGCGGAATGGCTAGCTCTGTGTTGTATTGGCCGCTGGTGAACATGTTACGCCAGAACCTTGTGTGCCTTTGTCTACGTTGTGTCGATTCAAGCTTTGTATATCTTGCTGTTGATTGGTATCAGGTTAACCTTACGAGTTAGAATCTCAACTGTATGCGGCAGCAGTCTTCAAATACGGTTTGCCTGCAATGTATGCCGCTGCACGTGTCTTTAAGAAGGCCTTCTCTAATATCAGGACTGCCCGAATCGTTAATGGGACCCCAAAACCACCTCACACACAGTAGGTGTCCGCACTGGGTACAAACTGGCTAATAGAAATCTAACAGTAGGCTCACATAATGCTTGTTCCATTTGCCGGATTTTGCACCGTATTATGTCGCGATTGAAACTCCACAAATGTTTGTACTGAGTGGTTCTCCATTTTGGGGGTCCTGATATTAAAGCAGGCCTTTCAAAGCACATCGGCCCAAAGTACTAGTCTAATGATTGCTGCCCTTTCTTGATAACCCTGGCACTGTATGTTTGCCCTTCGAAATTTAAACAAAAGCCCCGGCGGTATTTGAATAAAAGCCCTACAAGTTTGAAAATAATTATATACATAAGGTACCTGTACTGTGTCCCACAGACCCTGGTCGGTCCGTATTCCACTACTGTATCGGGGTTATTATCTTTACCGTTACCACCATAATAGTAAGTGGTTCATAGGCTTGCGTAATACAATAGTAACTTTCACAACAGCACGACGCTGTGCTTCTCGATCGAAGATCGAAATCAAGTTTTGGACCTGCCTGAGCGGATGGTAGTAGTGCCATAATCGGCGCCCTCCGAAGAGAGAAAAACAAAGCTCGATGATTCAAGGTGCGGGCTTCCACTGTGTGCCAACAGCCTCCGGTGGGCCCGGTGCAGCCCAAGTAAAACTTATTCCCTTACCGCCCTTTGTATATTGAGTCCAATCCTTGTTTGAGTTTTCAGTTTCACGTTCACAATGAAAGTGGAAATTTGAAAATGCTACGTACCTACGCAACAGAACGACGTATATAGCATAGTTAAACTGGAGCTATTTG
>JASAOQ010000306.1:0-16176 GCA_031306065.1 Pseudopyricularia cyperi | reverse complement strand
TTACCTGGGTTTTTTTTTTTTTTTTTTTTTTTTTTTAGTTTAATGGTCAATGGTCTTGACGCTGATGACATCTGGCGCATGGTCGAGGACGAGTTCCTCACTGTGGCGGGGGGCTTCACTGCGCATTTGCACAGGGCCGAGTACAGGAAGCTGAAGAGCGTAACAGAGTCACAAAACGCCAAGACCATTCGTGCTATCTCTAGGCCAGTGGCGGGCGACAATACCGATGCAGT
Organism: Pseudopyricularia cyperi; assembly: GCA_031306065.1. NCBI lineage: Eukaryota > Fungi > Ascomycota > Sordariomycetes > Magnaporthales > Pyriculariaceae > Pseudopyricularia > Pseudopyricularia cyperi. The sequence continues at coordinate 15,943 of JASAOQ010000306.1, read as the reverse complement.
AAAGCGACACAAGGATAGGGTCGAGCTGGAACGACGCCAGAATCGGGCAATCAAGCGCATGCGTGGTTCTAGTGACGGGAAGCGTTCTGACCAGAGCGCCGACGACGACGAGTTGAACCCCTGGGCCGGGACTGCACTGCAGGGTCTGATGGACAGCCCCAGGAAAAGAGCCCCACGGCTGATTGGGGCCGTTCTCAAGTCGGCAGCCAGGCCACCACAATCACGGAGGCGACTAGAGAGCCCGACACCAAAACAATCGCTGGATTTCCGCATTATAACCACCGCACCATCCACGACTCGTCGAGGCGCAGTCGATGTCGACCAGACAACTGAAAGCGAGGATGAAAGCGATGACGACTTGGATGCTGGACCGCCGCCATTGCCCTTCAACGACGGCACACCTTCCGTTTCCAGACACGGAGACTTGGCGAAAGATGAGACTGGACAGGGGCGACGATCAATAACCGCGCCGCAATTTTCCGAAGGTACCGCGGCAACACATCAGAGACCAGAAGATGAACCCTCAGAGGAAGGTTCAGCGCCGACAACGTCTAATATAGACTTTTGCCATGACGAATCAGACTCTTCGGATGGCATTCTGGCACGAGCCAGGAAGCGGAGGGGTCTCCGAAAGCAGCAGCGGAGGGGGCAAGCTCTTGCAAATATGCCGCCAAGTCAAGCATTGAAAACGAGAGATGCGGGGTTGGATATTGTGCCCTCTTTCATCTAAACCTAGCCTGCCTTCTTCGTGAGACTGCAGCCCCCTACCTTGGGAGACAGGTGGTTAGGTTACGAGGCACAAGTACCTTACTTTAGGTGCTCGGGCGGGTTACAAGCATTCGACCTTGCCTAACCAGGTAGAGTAAAGAGGTACCCTGCTCTGCTGCCTGCACCCAAAATAGAAGCATACTAATGCAAAAATAGTCCAAAACTTGGACCAGTTTTTGGTACATGTTGTGGTGAGTGGCTTCGTATTACCTGATATCTTGGGTAGGTAGGTAAGTAGATGCTTACCGGAGTCACAGGTCGATTTCTCTGACTGCAGCCTTTTAAAATGCGCCGTTAACAATTCGATTTTCAAAGGATCATTCTACTTGACAGGATTTTATGTTTTGTCTACCCACTCTTATTCCCGGATCACATACCAGACTCATGATTCCCAGCGCACATGCCAAGAGCAGGTGCTCCAAAGTTATGCCGTCTTCCTTGGGCGATCGACTCAGGCACCTACGGACCAGTCCAGCAGCGCCACTGACCATTGCGGCAGCTTGAAAGCAAATCCGTCCGCGCCAGCCGTGACATTTTTCGTCTCGGTGACGACGACCTCGGGCCCGCCCATGACGTTTTCTGCCAGCGGGTCGGCCGACGACAGCACAGTCAGCAGTGCGTTGCTGCCCTGCACGGCCCCCGGGAAGACGACGTTGAAGTTGACCTCCTCAACGTCACCGGTGACGTTGTACACGGCAGCCTTCAGCAGGAATTTGTCTTGGTCCGCGTCCCTGCCCGCGACCCAAAAGGCCGGGCCGTAGGTATCCCCCTCGCCGTTGTCCACCGGCAGCACCTCGGTGAAGCGCGCGTTGCTGAAGAGCTTGATGACGTGGTAGCTTGTCGACAGCGTCGTCGCGGATGTGTCGGCGCTGAAGCTGATCAGGTTCGGGTTCCACTGGTAGGCCTCCACGTGCTGCAGGAGGGGCGCGAAGGCGCTGCCGTAGATCTTGTCCGGGTGCCGCTCGTTGCCGATCCAGAAGACGGCCTCGGCCACAGAGGCGATCCACCAGGGCCGCGGGCGGTGGTCTTTCCAGAGCACCTCGTTGCCGTTTGCGCGCGCCACGCCGTACTCGCCCACCAGGACCTTGTGGCCATGGGACATGGCCTCGTCGTCCCAAAGGGTGAAGTTTTCCACCGCTCGCTGATATGGACGTTAGCTATGCAGTTTCAAAATATTCAGCAGATGGTGGATTCTACGTGCGTTTGGCGTGCCATAATCATGGTAGTCTAACACGACGTCTTCGGGGATCGGCTCAGAGATCTCGACGGTGGAGGCGATCAGGGTCATGTTGGGGTACTTTTCCCGCAGCACGTCGTAGAACATGCGGAAGCGATATTGGTTGTACGAGTCCATTCCGGCGGAGAATTGGTCCTCGTTGCCTATGCCGACAAAGTTGATGGTCCAGGGCTCTGGGTAACCGAGGGCGGCGCGCTTGGCACCAAACTCGGTGCTTGCATCCCCGGTCAGGAACTCGATCTGGTCTAGGGCGTCCTGGATGAAGATACCGAGCTCCTCCTCGGGCGTGACGATGCCTTTGAGGTAGAGGCCGGCCCAGACTATAAGGATGGGCTCGAGTTTCATGTCGTCGCACCACTGAGAATGCGTTCACGGTCAGTCATCCTGAGGGTGACAGAAAATGGGCGTCCCGCGATGGCACCAGGGTCACAGAGGGAATTTGCCAAAAGGCCAACTTACCAGCATATACTCGACCAGACCAAGACCATCAGTGTTGAAGTACGTCCAAGCACCAGTTCTCCCCGGACGCTGCTCCAACTCGCCCAGCGTCTCGTTCCACCGCCACCTCGAACCCTCCCAGTGACCCTGCAGGTTGTTGCCCCCGGGAAACCTGAGGAAGCTCGGATTCAAGTCCTCGATCACCTCCATCAAGTCCTTCCTCAGCCCGTTCTTGCGGTCCTTGTAGGTGGGTGGGAACAGGCTGATCAGGTTGAAGTGCAGAGTCTGGCCGGGCCTCTCGGGCACAAAAGTCAGCGCGAAGCGGCACCTGTGGCCGTACGCCGCGTCGGGCGTGATGGTGAACTCGTGCTTGGTCCACTCGCCATCGACCGACCTCGACTGGATTGTCGTGCTGGCGTAGACGGGGTTCGCGTTGGCCGCGTCGCGGAACGCCGCCGTAAACTGGCCCGAGTACTCGCCCAGCACCCAGAAGCTGCCCGTGTACGTCTGCGGCAGCACGTCGATGCCCCACCAGCCAGGGTTTGAGATGCCGACGGCCTCGCCTAGGCCGTCGACGGTCGCGCGCACCGACACGGAGAAGGGCAGCGCTGACGACAAAGGCACGGGCGTGTCACTCGTGAGCGCGACGCCCGCAACGGAACCCTGGGGCTCCCATGGGTGCAGCGTCGGGTCGGTGAAGCGGTCGCCCTGGAAGGCGCGGTTGCGGATCAGCTCGCCGTAGATGCCGCCGTCGCCCGAGTGGTTGATGTCCTCAAACATGAGGCCGTAGGCCAGCGGGGAGGCCTTCTTGCCGCCGTCAGGTGAGACCTTGACGGTCACGGCGGCTGCGGAAGCCGCGAGGCCAAGGAGGTGGGAGACTCGCATCTTGGGAGCTCAGATGGAAGGCAGGTCGGATGCTGCGGCGGCTGGTACGAGGACCAGAGAGGAGGGCGGTGACACATCGCTACGGTGAGAGGCCATAGCCCCAGCGGGCGTCAGGTTATATATACGCTGGAAAGTAGCTCCGCTTAGGGCTCCAAGATCCAGAACCTCAAGTTTGCTGCATATGGACACTGGCCGCGGTTCGTTGAACCAAGCGACGTCACATTCTTCTCCGCATTTCCAATGCCGAATGGGAGTCGAGTCGTTCCCGCAAGCGGCGGCTTTCCCCTAGCAGGCCGCTTTTCCCCCGCACCGAGGCGGGAGTAGCCCCATCACTTACAACCGCTCCAATTGCGCCCCTGGGTGCGGAGATGTCAAGGTTGGCGTTTCTGCCACTTCCTTGTGAACATATGGAATGTTTGGAGCCGACATTTAAACCGCGTTACCATGAAAACGCAAAGCATCTCGACGTGAGATTGTCACTCAAAACCCATTCTCTTCGGCAGATATTAAACATGGAGGCAACAAACACTTCGATGCAGTGATACACCTCGTAAGACTTCGCACAAGCTGAAGCCATGTCCTCAACAAGTATGCTGCAGTTCCGCTCCTGAATAGCCACATCAACATCCAGCGCTGGATTCGCGCTGAAAAAGTTGACCGGCTTGACCATCTTCTCGCGCGGCATGACCGGCCAGTACTCGACGCGGGGGATGCGTGTCGACCCGAAAGTGTGCCAGACGACAATGTCCCCGTCGCGGACGCCGCTCTGCCCCTCCTCGGCGGCCCGCTTCTCAATCCAGGACGCGATCCCCCCGCACCGCCGGCCGACTGCATCGTCCACTGCCCCGCGGGAAACATGTCCTCGTCGGTGTGGCGCGTCACTTGCACCGCGTGCGAGGCGTCCTCGGACCGGAGGGCATGGAAAGACGTCGGGTGCGCCAGGGGGAGCTGGCCGTGGCAGAGCAGCAGTCTGAAACCGATGCTGCCGCCGCTGATCGGGTTCTTCGTGCCCTCGTTGACGATCGTGAGGGTCCTTGTTGCTCGCAAGGTCCAAGTCCAGCCCGCACTCGGTCTCCACGATGCGCGACTCGGTCGGGAAGCCGACGCCGTAGCGCTTGCTGTGGTGATCCGCCGGCATCGCGTGCGTCTCCTCCGCCACCAGCGAGTTGGATTGCCCGTCTATCGCGTGGTCGATATATGCAGGCAAAAAAGGTGCTGGGATTTGCGCACGATTTCGGCTGCCTGCGAGTTCAATGCCGGTAAGAAGTACCTGTCAACCAAGCGACATGGGCCATAAAGCTGCCAGAGACACCAATATGGCTAATATCTTGGGGAGTAAGTGGGTCGAAAGGGTACGGTTTCATGTTTGGATAGCGCCCGACGCACAGTGATTGTATCTGGGGACGAGTAGCTGCTGACCTGCTGGCGAAGTGTGTTGATGATACCTGAGCCTAGCCAGGGACAATGGAAGTAAACTTGGGTTATTGCCAATCTTTGTCAAATGGAGCTTGAACAGGTGCAAGAGTGGCATCCCCCGCTAAGAATTCCCCGCACCGAGGCGACGCGAGCTTATCGCGGTCTCGAGATGTTAGCTATTTGATGGCGTACGGTGTGTCACTTTATATCCTTCGAACGCTCCAAACTGATGTCATTTGTATAACTGCTGCTCACCACAGGAGAGTGATCTTTGAGTTGCTGTTCTCGACAACTTCAGTTAATCTCCCAAAGAAACGATAAAGCGAGACTATCCCAGCACCCACACCATGGAATCGGCCGACCAGATCCTGGTATTCCAGGGCCTCGTGATCTTCTCAGAGACACCCCAGAAGCTGGCGATATACAAGGACGCAACCGTGGTCGTCACCAACGGAACCATCACGGCGTTCCACCCCACCCCCGACGGCTCCTTCACCACACCCCCAGTCGCACAAATTCACCGCCTCCCGCCGGGCGATTTCCTGATCCCAGGCTTCGTTGACACGCACAACCACGCCCCACAGTGGCCGATGCGCGGGCTCGGCCAAGGGCTGCACATACTCGACTGGCTCTCCGAGGTGACCTTCCCCTTCGAGGCGCGCTATGCCGACGCCGGCTACGCGGCGGACCAGTACCGGCGCACGGTGGCCGACTTCCTCGCCCAGGGCATCACCACGGCGTCGTACTACGCCTCGCGGCATGAGGCGGCGACCCGGATCCTGGCCGACGAGTGCCACCGCCAGGGCCAGCGCGCCCTCGTCGGAAAGTGCAACATGGACGCCCAATCGCCCGACTACCTGCGCGACGCGGACGCGGCCTCTTCGCTGGCGGAGACGGAGCGCTGCGTGGCCCACATCCGCGCGCTTCCGGGCTGCGGCGCGGGCGCGGGCGACGCGGCCCTGGTGCGGCCCGTCCTGACGCCGCGCTTCGCCATCTCGTGCACGCCGGAGCTGCTCCGCGGGCTGGGGGAGATGGCGTCGCGCGAGGACCTGGCCGTGCAGACGCACTTCAACGAGGCGCGGCAGGAGGTCGACGCCACGGCGGAGCTGTACCCCGAGTTTGGCGGGAGCGAGGCGGACCTGTACGAGCATTTTGGACTGCTCGGCGGCCGTTCGATACTCGCGCACTGCACCGTCATGAACGAGCGCGAGACGGCGCGGGTCAAGGAGCTCGACTGTGGGGTTGCGCATTGCCCTGTCGCCAACACGACGGTGGGCGGCGGGTTCATGGCCGCGCCGGTCCGAGACTTTCTGAGGAGGGGCATCAAGGTCGGCCTGGGGACTGACAGCGGCGGCGGATGGTCGAATTCAATGCTGGTCGTGATGCGGCTGGCCATGATCACCAGCAATGCGCGGGAGGTGCTATCAAATGGCGAGGACAAGGCCCTGTCGTTGGATGAGGTTTTCTACCTGGCGACCATGGGCGGAGCCAAGGTATGCGGGCTTGAGAAGCGCGTGGGGAGCCTCGATGTCGGCAAGGAGTTTGACGCTGTTTGGGTGACGACGAGAGCGGTGGACGGGGCGCGCTTGGCCATGACGCCGAGGGAAGAGGGGGACAGCGTCAGAAGGCTGTTTGAGAAGTTTATCATGACTGGTGATGATCGCAACATGCTGCATGTATACGTTGGGGGGAAAAGGGTAGCAGGGCATGGGTAAGGGCAAATGAGGATCTCGATGCTGCAAATCAGGCTCGAAAGTCAACGTTGCATTTTACTACTCGGGTTCGGCGAGAACCCAGCTTCCTCAGCTGAAACCATTTCCGCTGTGAGCCTTGTCGGGGCCCAACTGCCAGTATCCACCAATCTCCTCGAAATTGTTTTCCCACAATGGCACGAGCTCGTTGAGGTCCCGCGCCTCGACGTCGTAAATGTCGGTGCACATGGCCGGGTGGAAATCGGGCTGGTGATCCGGCTTGTACACGGCCGGGTCAAACTTGATGCCGACGTGGACGTTGACCGACGGGTCCTCGTCCGACGGCGAGCGCTTGTAGTGGCGGTAGTAGCCACCCTTGACCTCCCTGTTCCAGCGCATGACCTCGAGGCTCACGGTCTTGACCAAGCCGCCGTGCAGGAAGGCCACCCGGCCGTCATCCGGGTGGTGTTGGGCGAACGAGTGGCCGCAGTAGAAGCCGTCGTTTTCGGTGCCGACGCTGGCGAGCCACTTCCTCGGCCTGCCGTACTCGGTCCTCAGCGCATGCCACGCGAAACGGAACATGTCCTTGTCGCCGAGCAGGAACTTGTTGTAGTAATCGCCTTGCTGGTTGTTCCACCACGCGGCCAGCTGCAGGTGGTACCAGAAGCGCGTCTTGTCGACCAGCAGCTGGCCGCTCTCCTGCTCGTACTCGTCCATGCGGCATCGGGTATTTGTGATGCTCCAGGCCGGATTCTGCGGCCAGGTTCGGGCGATGTCGGGCCAGAAGACGGTCCCGTACTTGCGGTACACCTCGGAGTCGTAGAGCGTGTCCGGGTCTATGAGCGGGATGTTGTCCGAGTCGAGGAGAAGCGGCTCGGCGAAGCGCGAATTGAGCAGCGCAGCCGTCTTCAGCTGGTAGTTGATGTACAGGCCGTCCTTGTTTGGCGTGACGATGTTGTGTGGGCCGGACAGGTCGTTGAAGAACATGCGCGGCCAGACCGAGGCCAGGCCATCTCTGTCGGCCTCGGACATCTCGGCGTCCCCATAATAGTGAATCTCGATGGCGACCCGGCTGCCGAGCCGGTGCAGCGCGCGCAGGACGACGCCGACGCGCGACGCGGTGTCCTGGTTACCGGCCAGGATGACCAGGCCGCGGCGGTTGGTGAAGCGGTCTGCGACCGCCGAATAGGGGATCATGCCCTCGCGGACGAAAGCGTGCCACTCGGCCCGCCGGGCGTCGATCTCGGCCTCTGGCCGGTCCGCCTTGACCCAGTCGGCGGCATCGTCGAATTGGAAGTTGACCTTTTGGCTGGGGTCCCAGGTGCAAGTCTGCTTTCCCTCGCGTAGGCTGAGGCCGGGAAGCTGGGTGACAGCCCACAGGTGCGATGCGAAGTCGTCGGCTGTCGGCAGCTCATGCGCGTTTTGGACGAGCCGGGCGTCGAAAACCTCGGGCAGTCGAGCCGGGGATAGCCGTGCCACCGGGGCCTGCTGACCTGGCCAATCGGCCGGAGATCCTCCTCCGTGAGCGCCGTTGTGGTGGGACGATGAATCATCGCCAGAGTGTGTTTTGTCGACGCTGTCGTGGGTGATCCCGGTTGTGGGCGCACCACGCGGGGAATCCACATTCCCCGGCTGGGCCAGCCAGAGCATTGCCACGACGAGGACGACTGTGACAATCAGGACTCTTATGCGCTTGATGATTACCATTATGCTTGTGTTCATTAGCCTATCTGGAGTCAAGGACGTGACACAGGGTCAATTGATGGGGGAGCAGAATGGGACCTCGGTTCGAGATACAAACCAACACCCGCTCGGGGGGATTGGACGACGCACGGTGGAGACTGCAGATAAAATTCACACCAGCCAGTATGTATGAAACATGAAGCACCAGATCCAGCCGCGGACTCCAAAGGATGCTCTTGACTAGACTAGTCTAGTCTAAGTCTAGTCTAGCACTACTTTTTTTTTGTTTTTTTTTTAGATTTATTAGCTCACGTAGCCTAGGGAGCCTTCAAGAACAAGGTAGCATGTACCCTATCGTCCGCGAGGACGTTCACTATATATCTGTGTATATCGTCTGATTACAGGAAATGTTAAATCTGCAATACTAACTGTGAAGTATATCTTGTTAAGCGAGACGAACATCGCATAGGATACGGTGTAGGAATGATGGCATTAAGAAAGACTTACCTCGTGAGTATAAAGAAGGTTCAGCGCTGCTCGAAATGCTGTAATTTAGCAGTAATCACGTTTGCAAGGATTTGCGAATTCGCATTGTCTTTCCACAGCACTACCGAGTACGGTTGAAAATGGGGAGATTATATTGCAAAGCTTACTTTAGAGTCATGGGACTCTCTTCTCGAAAATCACAGCCTCTCTCTAACAAAGAGAGTAGACATCGACAACGCCCTCGGGTATAGCGTACTCAAGTATTACGATGCCCTAAAAGTCCAAGTCTCGAGACTGCAGTGTGCGTGTATTTCGAGCACAAGTCTTGGACTATGAAACAGCCGCCCCCTTGCGTCTCTCGACCCTGCCAGTACCTGTTTCTTTTGGAGCGCTGATTCTCTATCAACGCTTCATCATTTAATTTCTCGGCAATCTGGTCTGCCACACGTGGCCGGCTTCTCCCTCTGCAAATCGTATTGAGACCACAGGCTTGGGATTTTAGCATTGTCGTTGACATTTGAGACTTATATTGGAGTCGTAGACTTATAACAGTGGCATTATTGTCTACATTGTCACTTTTTTTCAACCCGAAGTGCGGCGCTGATATTACATTTGGGTTTACTGATCCTAATCCCCGGCAACCACGGGTGATCGATCCATGTCTTTACATCGAAGTCTGTCAAAGAAACTTTCAACTGAGAGTACAAAGATGGCGTGTTGCTACCCAGTTAAGACAGGATCATCTAACCCGCACGATCATCTTGCACTGTTCCACCAGAACCCTAGGTTCTTCTCCGGACTTTACCTCGAGCCCCTCCACGTCAACACGAAATGAAGATCTCGGCTACCCTGCCTTTCTTGGTAGCCGCCTCTCATATGGTGGTAGCGGTGCCAGTTGCCAACGCCCCAGAGCGCCCGTACTCCAACATCACGTACAACGAGCTCATCGACGGCACGCCGTGCAGGGACATCACCGTCATATTTGGCCGAGGGAGTTTTCAGAGGGGCAACATAGGCGAGCCGGTGGGCGTTGGATCTACTACACTCAGCTACTTCGCCGCAATGGTTGGCGCACCTAGGTTGGCTGTCCAGGGGGTCGATTATGGCGGAGGCCCCATTACAGAGTCCGTCCGCTATCTTCAAGGTGGCGACCCGGCCGGGAGCGCCGCCATGGCTGCTCACGCAGAAAGGGTATGACGAACCGATTGACGTGCTCGACGCACTTGTCGGCAAATTGTCGGCGCCGCTAACTCACTTTCTTCCTCGTTCGACAGGCGGCTATCCAGTGTCCCAAGACCAAGATCATTCTCTCGGGGTACAGCCAAGGCGCGCAGCTTGTGCACAACGCAGTGGCTACGCTGACCCGAAGGGCGGTTTCCCAGGTCGCGGCAGGTAAGTTTGCAACTGCTCGTCGATGCCAGAGCATCGTGTATCGAGCAACGTTGCTAACTCGCCGCCCTCTATCCAGTGCTCACATTTGGCGACCCCGACTCGATGAAGGGGCTTGCTAAAATTCCGGCCGGTAAATGGCTGGACATCTGCCACGAAGGAGATAAGTACTGCAGGGGAGACAATCACATTCTCGATTCCGGCTTGCACCACCTAAGCTACCAGCAGGACGCATATGGAGCCGCACTATGGCTCTCCACAATGGTCAAAGGGTAGATCTTACTACCTGGTAGCCGTTAAGCGTGTGCGTAGTGTACTTCGGGTGGCTGGGGTCGAGGACCTTGGACGGATGAACCCCGACTGCAAGGCTGATTTTGCAAAGGTTAAACCCACGGCTATTGCTCTCAATGTTGCAATATTCTCCATCTTTGTCCTTGCATCGGCCCCGATATCCGCGCACAGGCGAGGCAAAAGATGGGACGAACCACCCACCCACCGCACGGGAGGGGGTTGCAGTCGGTTCGATCCAATTCGGGACTACTCTGCCGAGCAAGATAGCTTTGTTCCTGCGCAGTCAGACACCAGTGACAGCCTCCCGTCCTTTGCGGTGCATTGTACATAATCACGAAATACTTCTCTCATTGTTGTCATAGGGGATCACGGGTCATATACCACCACTCCAGCTCAGGTCAGCGGGATCACGAACGAACTCAGGCACGTGTCCCGATGCGGGATAACAGTACTTTCCCTACGAGATATTTCATCACTGTACTTTGTAAATATTTACGATTAAGCACATAGTTTTGCTTGAATATCTTGAGGTATTTGTGCGACTGTGCTGCGAATATCAAAACCGTCGACATGTGGCTGGTAATTGGAAGGACAAGACAGGGCTCCCCCCTCCTGAGCTGAAAGCTTCACGAGACTACTTGAAATGGCCAAGAAGTTGCTGTCCTGTTTTTTGGGGCGGCTCACCTTCCCTTTATAGTAAGACCCGGGCTAGGCAAAACGGTCGGCACCACTAGCCACTGAGCAATATGCTGCATGTATTTTATTATCCTCTGGTTATACTGGGCATGCAAGTATTGGTCTACAGCCACATATTTGAGGGACTGGTGCGACACCTTAGCCTTGGCCTCTCTCCTCCCCTTATCCTCCTTGTGCCCAGGCGACGAGCACTCTCTTTTCATGCAGTCAACCACGTGTAAAATGGAACCTGGCACGAAAAAATACCCCCCACCCTGCCCTGCCACCCAGGCCCAGAACCCCGTGGCGAGCGGGCGCCACAGGAGGGACATGACATGAAATAGGAAGGTATTTCATGATGGTCGCGATGATACCAGGTTGCATGCTGCTGCTGCAGCTTGCAGATATGCATACTCTATCACCTTTGATCCCACCCACCAAACCTGAGTTTTGAAGCAGTGTAACCACAACCGCAACGAGCCATCCCTAATACGTACAGCGCAAGAACAACGGTTGCTAGGTGTACTGGCTGCGCCGAGAGGTTTGAGGTATAGCTTTTTATCCTCGATAGCTCCTTTTCCCCTGGGGAAAAGGAAAAGGCGAAAGATGAGATGCAACTCGTGCACCGTTATGATGAGCAGATAAGCCCTGGCGGCAAAACAGCTCCCAAAAGCTGCAGCTCTTCCCCAGGAAAACCCCTGGTGATGACTTTGCCTAGGTTCCGTCCATTCAGCTTGTCTTGTACAAGTTCCCAAAATCCTCCTCCTCGGGACCTCGCTTGCGGGAGTTGACTGGGCGTGCCATCACCCCTGATCGCCGGCGCTCGACATATTACAGCCTGTGCCCCTCGTTCGGTTCAAGCCGAGCGCGGGTCGTTTCTTCTTTTGTTTGTCGTTACCGTGCCTCCTTCTCTTGCTTCTGGAAAACGGGGACTTTCAGGGTCCTGCACGCAGAAGGATCGAAAAAGTCCGGAGCAACAAGTTTCTTTTTTGGCAGGATCCTCAGGGAAACGATCGAGCCTGCATCTTCGACCGCTGGCAGCCCGTGGAAGAAAAGCAAGCCATAAACCAAAAAAAAAAAAAAGAAACAGCACAAAAGAAGCCACAGTCCGTCTCGGCCAATCACATGGCTTTTAAGCCATAACAACTGATTCGTCACAGTCGCGATATACGACGCCAAAATGGCGTCCCAGATACCCGTCGGCGCGGAGGGCACCGTAGCCGGCGTCATGGTCTACTGCAGCATTGCTTTCATCGCCACATCACTCATGATCTGGCTAACATGGACACACCAGGAGAGGACAAGCTGTGAGTACCCCTTCTTTCTCTTCTATTTTGACGCCCAGACACCCAGAGATCCGTTATTCTAGTATAACGAATAACTAACAGTTTACTGCTTGCTCGTCGCCCGTAGATGTTGCTATGTTGTCATATTTTGCGTGCCTCAGTATTGTTGCGTCTCTGGTACAGCAGACGCACGACATTGTGCGGTATGAAGACCTAGTGAAGGAGCAGTTTGAGAACCGCAAGATGCATCCTGGCAACCCTGAAATAGCCATTGCCAACGGCTCTGTCGGATTCAGTCTGGTCTTATACTACATTCGTGAGTTTGTTGTTCCTAGCAGCTTTCATGTTATAAGATCAGAGATACTGATATGCGCCTGGGCAACAGAATACTATTGCTACAATGTTGAGGCCATGTGTGTCATGTTCTGGTATGTCGTGTTAACCTCTTTCTTCCGCTCTGTTTCTATGCTAATACCTCAAAAGGGCCGGCTATCTCGCGCAATCCTCCGCTCCTAGGTCGAAATGGAGAAAAGTCTTCAACAGGATCAATCGCGTCGGCAAGATTGCTGCCGTGTTATTCCCCCTTACCACCATACTCATGCTCCGGATCCCTCAGGTGCAAGAGAACTTCATCGTATTTATCCTCCTGGCAGACCTGCCTCGTAAGTTATCAAATCATGTACCCTTTCCAACGCAACTACGCATCAAAGAAACTATCCGGTCTAACAACATCCCCCCGTAGTTATGCTAAGTCTGCTCTTCGGCTGCATCCTCATGCTCGTCATTTTCGCCCGCTACGTCCGGTCCAAGCGCAAGTTCCTACACTGGAGTGAGGGCGACGCCAGCCAGGGCACGTATGGCACTGGCACGGGCGTGGAGTCGACGCTTGAAAGCGGCAGCGTCGCGACGGGGACGACTCGCGATCCCAAATCCGCCAGCGGCTCTACCGCGACGGCCCGTGCCCCTCGCCGCCAGGGCATATGGGACCGCTGGCTGATGCTCCGCTTCACCATCGCCTTCGTGGCCCTCAGCATCTTCGAGGTCACGAATACGCTCTTCCAGATTATGGCCGTGACCAACGCCGCCGCCGATATGAACGCCACGGAGCCCGACCTGTCTGCCGAGAGGGCCAGCGCAAACTGGATCTTTTTCATGCCTGGAGTGACGCCCGGCCTGTTCATCTTCATCATCTTCGGAACCACCACGCCGCTGAGGCGGTACATGCGCGAGACGCTGATACCCGGGCCGCTGAGGCTGTGCTGGCAGCGGAGGGGTCGGCGCGGCGCCGATGTGGGGTACGAGGTGGACCGCCGCGGCGTGGGTGTTGGTGGGCTCGGCGGCAGTCGCAAGGGGATGGTGTCGGGGCCGAGGTCGGACGTCGCACCTACGCCGCCGCCAAAGGACCAGTCCGACTTTCCTAGGACGGCTGGGATGCCGCAGGCGTTTGCGAGGCATTATTCGGTGTCGATCCGGGCCGGAAGTCTCGGTACCGGTGGTAGGCCGGCGGCGAGCGAGGCCGGGCGGTCGGACAGTGACGAGTGGCCCATGTTGCCGATAATGAAACAGGATCCAAGGTAGCTAGACAGGTGAAAGTGCTATAATATAAGAAGCAATATGTTTTTGTCCAAATGTTTGCTACCTAATCCATGCTCGGATTTATTGGAGTGAATGGAAGCCGTCGCCGCCCAGAGCTGGTGGTGCTCAGTGCATTATGAGGAGCCAGCTCCTAGACAATGAGCATGATATCAAAGATCTTTTGTAGTCCTTTGGTTGGCTTACTAATAAAAGAATATCTTTCTCACAAAATAACGGCTTGGGACCACTAGGCCAGAATATTGCTGGTTTTCATTCCCGATTCTACTTCTTGTTTCCAACCAAAACACTCACCAAAACATACCTATAAGACCAAAGAGCAAACCTGCCCACTACGCCTTACTGTTTCTCGGCAGCTAAGGAGTATCACCAAATTTGTGCAGTAAATAGTACTGGGAATTCCTCCCCCTTTCTCGACCATTACCACTGGTTGAAACAGAGACTCGGAGAGCCCCATGACTGACAAAACACTTATTACTTGCCCACTATTAGAAAGTAAAAGGCGCCACTTGCCGAGTTGGGCCCGGATACTTTACATTAAAGACATAACGGGTAGCAAATGGCCTTTTTTGTGGGCTATAAACCTATGTCTTCACTCGGCCCAGCGAGACAATTGCAGGCGATAAGTTGAGGCGTCCATAACACGGCGGGGAGATTCCTCACTTCCCAAAAACACAAATAGCGTGTGCAATCCCGAGCCTCCTGAGTCGACCTCAAAGATGATGTCTGAACAGAGAAGGCCACTCCGCTGCCACCCGTGGACTGAACGGTAGGAGACTCCAAGGTGGTTGACTTACCGAGGTCACGTTGGAAAAGATGAACCAAATAACATCGAGGCGGCCCTCCGAAAGAAAACTCTTAGTCTGTCTGTATCAACACCGGCTGGAGTGTTCCGGTCTCTGACAGAAAGAAAGCACTACAATCCCAGGCTCCGCAGCAGAGACAGTACAAGAATGAAAGTGAAAAAATCCGTTGCCCTTGGAGAAACAAGAAGGAGACGAAGATTCGTAGGCAGTTTTGAGAAGAAGCAATAGTGATTATAAAGGTATGGATGTAATCTGGTTCATTTCTCTTACGTATTTGGCTGTCAAAGACCGAGACAGATCGAGTTTAGATACAACACTTTCTTTCTTGCTAGTAACTTCGCCCAGAGCAGCGCGGTTCCCTCGCCGAGGTAACGGATATGGCTTGCCCAGGTATCAACATGCTACTTAAAATCCTTCTTTAGACGGGCTGATACAATACCATGACACTATACCACTTTTGCTTTTCTGAGTCTAAAATGCTGCCACTATCATTTTTCGTGTCCTCAAAGCTCACACTGGGTGATCTTGGCCAATTTTCTTGGCTGGTATCACAAAGGGGCCACCAGCCCCGGGCGCGTTGGCACCATCATACTTATCCTATGCAAGCGGCTGACGCGCTTGTCCAGCTCCACCGTCTGTACCTGCCCTTTTGTCTGTCTCTCCTCTTGACCTTGCTGGTTACGCTGCGGCATCGTAGCCGTGCCCGTCAGGGGGGTTTCCTTATCCGGTCTTTCTTAGCTCACATCGACTTCAAGTCGGGCTGCCTTTTCCCCGTTGGACTCTAGGTCGACATTGCGTGCCCTAGTTGCAGTTGCAAACAGCCATGGTTATCGAGAGTAATAGACAAGAGTATGAGGTGCACGTCTGGGTCAACTTGCTCGTCTCGTTTTAGATATATGTTGATGATATAAGCAGACATGTCCAAGGCCATGGCACATGCGAGACAGAATGCGTATCCTTTCGGGAATCTTGGCCCCTCCACTGTCGGGAAGGTGACTACCTGGGGGCTGTACGTTGTGTGCCCCCTTAGACAGGGGGCGCCAAAAGTCTGAGATCGGCCAAAACACTGAGATTGGTAAATCCCCATACTAAATGTATGGCAAACGGCAAAAAGCAGTTTATAAACCGCTATAACTTTTTAACGAATGAAATTATAAAAATACTATAGAATTTATAAAATAATTTGTATTTCAAATTATATATAAGCTTGGGTTTTTCCAAATTTCTATTTTTATTTATAATACAAAATTGAAATATATAAAGATATACGTACTGTGCGTATATAGTATATACTTATAC
>JASAOQ010000305.1:0-24076 GCA_031306065.1 Pseudopyricularia cyperi | reverse complement strand
TCTGGTACCCCATCCGTCTCTCTCCCCCCCTCGAAACGTCCCTCTTCCCCCTCTTTTTCCTAACGTCTTATGACCTCTCCCCTCAGCTGCTCTCCTCCATTAAACTCAGCTTGACCTCCTCCTTCTCTCCCTCTTCACCACCCAAACCGCACCACATCATCAATTGAACCACTCCAACAGCCAGCACACGACCTGGTACGACCTGCTTTGGTAAGACGCCATCACGAATGGAATCTCTTCCTTTTAGAGTTCCCCTTTTCCCCCTCAAAGTCACTTTGTGTTCTAGTTCATGTATCCAATTGACTGGCCCGGCCAGAAACGTCATCGACCCCTCCAGCCCCAACTCGGTTCACATTGCTGACAGCTTCACTCGTGTGCCATCCGCTCGCCTTAGAACAAGTCGTGCCCATCTTCTGCGTATACAGAATCCTTTCTCAGCCCCAGGTCATCATGTCAGAACCACTCACCAAGGTCGACTCCGCCGTCCAAGGGCTATCTTCGTCCCCTGAGAAGCCCAAGAGCGCGGCCGCCGCTCGAAGGGCGAGCTCTGCTGCCGCCAGCGGCGTGTTCAACATCAAGGACCTAGGTGTGTAAAACAAAGCATTTTGACAACAACACAAAACCAATGAGAATACTTGGTTGACCTTGTGGATTGTCTTGCTATGTACAGAAGAAGAAAAGGTTGAGATTGAGATTGCCAAGGAGACCCAACGGACCGGGTGGTAAGTTAATCCTAAGCAACTTATACATATTGATCCGAGGGCCTTTTTTGTTTCTGCGAGATTGCTAAGATTGTCCTCCCTACCCATTCCCAGGAAGGTCAACACTTCACCCGCAACAGTCGAGGATAAAGAGATCCTCAAGAAGCTCCTCACCACCCCACCAATTAAGAAGATTGATCTGCACTTCCCGCTGGGCCTCGAGGTCACGGCAAGAAACCTCAAGGGCGTCACAATCAAGGATGCCATGGATGCCATCCACAAGGCGTACAAGAAGAGAGTACGTAGTTCATAGCATCGTCCCACGGCCCCCAATAGATTGTAAATCCACTGCGGGTAATTGTCGCTGACAAAGATACACACAACAGGCCGACGATGAGCTCGACCAACCGTACCTGGCCGGCTTCGAGTGGGACAAGGAGGAGTGCTGGACGCGATTCATCGTGCACCTCTCCAAGGAGAGCGGTGTTCAGGCCGGTGCCGGCGGCAAGAAGAAGAAGAAGGCCGCCGCCGAGGAGTAAGTCCATGGGTTTACCTAGACAGCGGCAGATATGTGGCCAAATGCTGGACACCGTTGGGCAAGAGATGGGCCACAACGGCGAACGGGATTGTCGGTATGCTTCCAAAGCCGTCGCGGCTCCCGTGGTTCTAGCCATGTTCGCTTGTATCTTAAGACTTTTTTTGGAAGGAGACTTATGGACTTTGATATACAGTTCAGTGAACTATATTGTTGATTTGTCTCCCAGCTTGGTGTGAGGTATGCCTGTTGAATGATCGTGAGCTTGATGGACCTATCTCTTCATAGCCCAATGGGCGTCATTGTTTCGCAGGTGATTCAAAGCTCTTCTGCACAAGCCCCCCTGTTCCAACAGTTTGCGTTGAAACATTAGATGACAAGGCTTCCTAGTTGACAATGGGCGTTTTGTCGAATGAAGCCCGCGATGGGTGATGGCTTGGGGAGGGTTTCGGCTGTCGCAGGTAAAGCGTCACTCCGCAGCTCCATGGGTACCTAGGTAGGTACCCAGGTAGGTAGGTACTGTAGCTCTGGTGGGGGCACCTTGTGCGGAGCGGGGTATTCAGCTCTACTGTAAGGAGTGTCGTGGAACCCAACTTCAGTCCAACGTTCTACTCGGTGGGTGGTCAAATACGCACCAAAAAAGAAAGAAGAAAGAAAATGAAGAAATGGCTCCTAAAAAGTTTTGATCCAAGATTGCCTCTAGGGATTTGTTTTGACATTACAATGTATATCGTTCCAACTGTTCGCATCAGAGGCTGGCGTACCCAGCAGTTGACGGCTTTGGTGATTACCGGCTTTGTGCCAACTGTGGGGTTCCCCCCGCCCGACGGTAGCCGACGCTGGCGCCTTTCAATGCCATCATCGCTGCGGAGTGCGGAAAGTTGACGCGCGGGAAGACCGTTGGAACAAGAGCCGATAGTGACTTTCTTTGCCTTAGCCAGGTACAAGACAAAAGAATATTTGAAACGGTCCAAGCCCACCAAGTCGGCGCTCTCCCATGTGGTTGAGGCGACCATGTGTGTTCTGGCTAATGCCCAGACTTAGACTTGTTCGTCTGGTTTCCTGACAACGAATGACACCGCTGTTTCTCTCCCTTCCCAACACATTACATCCAAAGCAACTGCTAGCACAGCTTTTCCAGAGTTGTCACAATGCCCATTACAACATTTGACTTCAAGGAGAAGTACCGATACCAGAATGGCTTCGACTCACACTTGGAGTACGCATACTCCGTCTCCCCAGTGCGCCACTTTTGAGTCGGTGGATGCAGGCTGACGAAACGCTACCACCGAGCTAGGTCTGAGGCCGTTCCGGGTGCCCTCCCAATAGGTCAGAACTCGCCACAGAAGCCTCCTCATGGCCTCTACGCCGAGAAGCTGTCCGGGACAGCCTTCACAGCCCCGCGCCACGAGAACAAGCAGTCCTGGCTGTACCGCATCCTCCCGTCCTGCGCACACCCGCCATTTAAGGTGAAGGGCCTCGCCGGCGAGCAGAATGTCACAACGCCCGACCAGCAGCCGCCGGACGAACACAAGGATGAGACGGCGCGGTTCGCCCCGCCGTCCCGGCTCCACTACATCCCGAATCAGCTCCGGTGGGACCCCTTCGACCACGACCCCGAGTCCGACTTCGTCACGGGCCTGCACCTCGTCGCGGGTGCCGGCGACCCGACGCTGAAGCAGGGCATTGGCATATTCGTGTACGCAGCGGGCAGGTCCATGGACGCCAAGAGCGCTTTTTACTCGGCCGACGGCGACCTCCTGGTCGTCGCCCAGTCGGGGGTTCTCGACGTCCGCACCGAGCTGGGCTGGCTGCTCGTGCGGCCGAACGAGATCGCCGTCATGCCGCGCGGCGTCAGGTTCCAGGTTCTACTGCCCGAGGGGACCGGGCCCGCGAGGGGTTACGCGCTCGAACTGTACCAGGGCCACTTTGCGCTGCCCGAGCTCGGCCCGATCGGGAGCAACGGCCTGGCCAACGCGAGGGACTTTCAGGCGCCCGTGGCGTGCTTCAGCGAGGACCACGGACCGACGGCATTCTCGGCCGCGGCAGACGGCGCCGGCGCCGGCTACGAGGTGACGGCCAAGTTCAACAACACGCTTTTCACGACGCGGCAGGCGCACACGCCCTTTGACGTGGTAGCGTGGCACGGCAACTACTACCCCTTCAAGTACGACCTCGGCCGTTTCAACACGATCGGCAGCATCTCGTTCGACCACCCGGACCCGTCCATCTTCACGGTGCTGACGGCACCGTCGGACCGCACGGGCACGGCCGTCGCCGACTTTGTCATCTTCCCGCCGCGCTGGCTCGTAGGCGAGGACACGTTCCGCCCGCCGTGGTACCACCGCAACACCATGAGCGAGTTCATGGGCCTCATCTCGGGCGACTATGACGCTAAGAAGGGCGGCAAGGGCGGCTTCGTCCCCGGCGGCGCGAGCCTGCACAACGTCATGAGCGGCCACGGGCCCGACGCCGCCAGCTACGAGGGCGCCAGGAACGCGGAGTTGAAGCCGGTAAAGGTCGGCGGGGGGAGCTGCGCCTTTATGTTTGAGAGCTGCCTCATGGTCGGCGTCACGGACTGGGGTCTGAGGACGTGCCAAAAGGTCCAGGAGGGCTACAGCCAGGAGAGCTGGGGAGGGGTCAAGGTGCACTGGAAGAAGCCTGAGGGGGCGGGCGGGGACGGGCACTTGCTGTGAAATGACGGGTAAAACGTAGCACCGCGGCTTTGTTTGTTCTTTCGATATGGAATGGTGCGTTAAGGCAACCAGAACGTTGGTGCAGACACGCAAGCTAGTGCAACCACTGAACCTCTTTTTGCGTTCTGCGTCCTACATGAGGCCAACGCAGCCTTGTTATCACGCTGTTTTTAGGTACTTTGTTAGCCGTTCCAGACTTGGTTTTGTGTCTGATGCGCAGCTTAAGCCGCCGCTTAGCTTGTTGTAGGCTTGGGGTCCAAGGGGGAATGATTTACAGCCACCGAGATATGATAAGATTCAGCACCCAGTCTCGATGCGATGCCACAGTCCCTAAAGCCTACCGGACACTTTGATGATGTAGAGGTTCTTTCGGCCGATGCAGCGTGCTGTAGTAAGATGGGAGCGTCGTACCCCGAAGGCTGTGTAATGGCACGGCGTCTGTGCCTGCGATCAGGAGATGTATGTGCAAGGGACTCAAGAGCCTGATTATAGCATAGAGCTGACTCGACAAGTAGAAGTGGGAATGCAAAAAGGAGATGTTGAGACTATAGGGGGTCTTTTGATATCGCATAGCTAGGTACTCATTACCTGAGCATAGTGTGTTGTCTTCTCCCCATACCCCTCTCAGGACGCTCTAAACCGAGGGAGATCCATATCGCTACGTCGCTTGTAGAAAGTCCGCAGCTCATCGAGCTGGGTCGAGAGTGCCGTAACGACAAGCTCTCGGGGATCGCCATTGCACGCACGGTCGATCATGCGGATATAGTCATCCCGTTCGAGTTCCGGCACGACAACCGGCAAGTAGCCCTGCCGCACCACATAGTCGTGCATCAGCATTCGGCTGACCCGGCCGTTCCCATCCGGGAAGGGATGGATGTGAACAAAGTACGCCAGCATTTGGCACGCGAGGATAAGAGGGTGTACCTCCTCGCTGCGATGCTGCGAGTCGCGCCAGTTGAAAAAGCGGTCGACGCAAGCCGGGACCTCGTCGGGATACGTTAATATTGGAAGGGGGTTGCTCCTGACTGCGATTGGCAGTCTGCGATATCCCCCCAGAGGGACTCTCCCGCCCCACGACATGGCGTAGACGGCCTCCGAATCGGTGCCTTTGACCGTCACCGCCGCAAGCTGTCTCGTTTCGGCTTCGTCCATCCCAGGAGTGCCCGGCCGAGCAGCGGCCGCTTCCGCGACCCATTGAGAAGCAACAATGTGGTTCTTCAACTCGTTGACGGCAGACTCGTCCCCACCGGAGCGGAGCTGCGGGAGAGCAAGCCGGGTGAGGTCCTTGGCAGAAACGGAAGCAATGTCGATGTGCGCGAAGAGCTTTTTGGCGAGAAGGTCGAAGACAGCAACAGCATCTCCGATCTTTAACGGGTTGTTCTCGATCGACACAGATTGGTGTGCATACTCCGTCACCAATTTCTTGGCATGTTCGCGAATTTGGGGCTTTACAAGCTCTCTTAACTGGTCTATTTCAGCCAGCATATCTTTGTACTCCTGCAGTGGGCTTTGTCAATGTTAACGTTCATAGGTAGTAAGGTGGGTAGGATGTTAGGTAGGATGTTAGGTAGGATGTTAGGTAGGATGTTAGGTAGGATGTTAGGTAGGATGTTAGGTAGGATGTTAGGTAGGATGCTAGTTAGGATGCTAGGTAGGAAAGTAGGTGAAACAGGAGACGAAGTAAAAGTAAAGAATATAGAGAGAGGGTTTTAGTAAATACCTGCTGAAGTGTTTTATAGCCCATTCGTTGGCTGTTATAAGGGCAGAAATAATCTTCCCAGACCTTGCCGGATCTGGCAAGCTCATTGTACTCTTGCGAACCCTTTTCGAGTTTGGAAAACGGCTCATAAATCTTCTGCAGAAGCGCTTTTCGATCGTTTCTAAAACCAACGGACTCTGAAAGGGTACGTTTACCGCAGGTGTTCAAGGAAAGTATCTCGGAGAATTGAATTCTTGGGCGACCTCCCATGCCCTTCTGTGTATTTTTAAAAGCTTTCAGCATCATAATATGTTCAAAGTTGGATTTTGTGGAAGAAGAGGAGGGTATTTGAACACTGGATCCCACCAAAAAAAATTGTTATTCGAACCCGGTGAGCTCGGAACCTGGTTAGAGCTCGGGTTGGGTTGTATATGCGTGGTAAGATCGATCTAGTCTAGTCTAGGTGTGAAATTTATAGGGGCTGGTACTGTATAAACTGTCAGTCTGATGTTGATAGCCACAATCTTAGCCTAAGGGTATGCAATCACTAACCGCGATAGTTTAGTCTAACCCGAGTTAGCGGGCTGGATATCGAGGAGGTACTGGCCTAGAGGGACCCGAAATTTATGTCTCGTGACTTGGTTGTATCGTTCGCAAATATCTTATGGGTGCTTAGGTAGACAAGATTTACACCTTACCTTGGTTATAAGCTTTGTGGTTCGTTGGATCTGTGTCCCGCTTCTTCTATACATGGTCAAGTCCAAGGAAACTTGCCTAGATAACATTAAAAAACTACCTAGGTAGATAGCTGCCTACTTTGCGTAAGGCGGCTCGTCCTCTCCTCGAAGCATGGGGATGCGGTAGGTCAAGAACTTGTCCAGGGCTTTGATGGAAACGCCCGAGACAAACAGCTTTCCGTTCTTCATAGAGATGCAATCCATAACCGTACCAACAAGTACGCCCAGCTGCACGACATCTGACATCTCCTCGAGCTTTCTTCTAACCTCCGGGACCATTCCGTCCAACATGGCGTGCCAAAAAGCCTTCTCCGCCTCGACGAAGCAGTCAGGCATGCAGACCTTGCCCTCGCTGTATTCGCCTGCGATGGTGTGGACGCGACCGAAGCCTACCCCAAAGGGAAGAGGCCTCGAAAGCTCCCAGTCGATGATCCCAGTAACTTGGCAGTTGTCGTCTATCATGACGTTGACACCGTTGATATCGAAGTGGGCAATCCAGAGGGGGAGGCGCTTGAGGCTGTCCAGCTTGTCGGCGAGTCCTTGGATGGCGACCTTGAAGGGGACCAGCTCGGCGAGGTCTGAAGCCAGGACAGCATCCAGGTAGGGTCGGATTGTTTTGTCTACCGCCGCCTCTGTTGTATGCCTGGGAAAGTTCTCGGGGTCAAGGAAGCCCTTGGAGAATGCCTTGCCCAGAGACCGGCAGACGGCAATCCGACTCGCGTCACCCTTGCCGCTGATGCCGCGCAACCAGATACGGCCCGGAATCCTCGTCATCCAGTAGGCATGGAAACCATGCTCCTTCAGCTCATCATCCTCGAGCACGCCGGCCTCAGGCACGACGTCGCCCAAAGCCTTGCGGGCGGTGTGGAAGACGTCGAGGTCGAGCTCTTCCGGGCGGAACTGCACAGCAAACTCGCGTTTGTCTTTAAGGGCCACGAGCAGGGTTTTGCTGAAGAAGCCCTCGACGTCTGGCCGATCGACTCTGATGGCCGGGCTGTCGAAGTGTGCTGAAAGCAGCTTTTTCGCCAATTTCGTTCGCTTGCTGGCTGTCGCCAGGCAAGCAGGAAGAGTTGAATCGTTCAGAGCCACGCCGGTTCGTCTGGGATTGCAGACTAATAATGAATGTTGGGGGTATGGGATCACGAGTAAACGCACATGACCGAACCGACCTCGTTCCGACCCAAAATTCCAGGTTTTCATGCAATATATTTTTGCTTTAGTTACGCCACCCAAGTCTTATGCACAATCAACCAATAATATATGATTACCTGCAGAAACCAACACTTGGCATCAGCCTTACCTCGAAGTATCCTGTTGAACTATGTTGTTGCAGGGCGAGTGCTCGCTTTTCTTCTTTTCTTTACGACCCTTTGGGCGTGCCTGGCGCCAGCTATTTGTTACATGCTGGTTACTCTGAGGCTTTTGTATTTCTATTCCTCCATATAAAAGAGTCACCATCACCTTGAATCATATTCAATGCGAGACCACATAGATAGGCACATACCTTGAAGCCAGGCGCAGGTCTCAAGGGAAACAGTTAATTAGTCGCTGCCAAAACTTTGGATGATGATTCACGGGCAGTAAACCTTGTCAGCTATAGCATTTGCTATTATAGTACTCCGTAGTTAGAAACAGTAAAGCTGCATTGGAGTCGTGTCGTCTTACGTAGAGGCAAACATGATTATCTGCATACTTGTTCCAGCTTCACTAGGTATGTAAAAAGTTAGCAATGTTTATAAGCGACATTGATAATGCACATGTCTTTAACAGTGCTAACAAAGAAAGACCTTGTTAGTCTAGTATTATACTACATGCAAGGTACCAAGGGTCAAAGTTCGCAGGTTGATTTTAAACCTTGCATGTATGCAATATCAGGTTCAAATTTTAACTTATTATCTAGCAAGCAACCTATCACAAAGCAAATCAGGGGCTGGGAGACCATTATGATTTTTTTATTAGAGGTATGCTGGGGAACATGGGCTCTGCCTTGAGCGACGGTTGAACAAAGATTTGTGGTACCGCGGCTTTGGAAAGATAGCCGTGGTGCCGACCGTCAGTTTGCAATATGATATGGCGGACGGGGAGAAGTTGAAAAAGCAAAGAGGGTTTGTTTCGGACTTTGAAGGGGATAAGGGTCCGGAGCTGGATGATGATGAGAAGATAGATTGGCAATTGAGCCCGCCCAAGGAAATTATCTGCGCTCAGTCATGGGAGACGCAAAATTGGATCCCTTGGGATCAATTCCTGAGTCCGGACGAAGGAATAGCAAGACCCTAACCCACATAAAAATAATTCTAGACTATAATAGATACAAATCCCATAGAATTCCATGATTTAAATCAACCTCCCTATCCCAGGTCCCGACATGCACTACATAAGACTGCTGGGGCATCCGGTCGTCCGCTCCAGGCAGACAGCCGAGGGCCACGTGCTCCTTACCCTCACCATCACCACCGACCTCGGTGACACCTTCCTCTGCCTCCGCAACCCCGTGGACCTGGACATCTTCATATCCCAGGCCTCGTCGCGGCGCAATGTGGTCGACGATGGCCATGATGCCCCGGACCTGTCGTCGCAGCAGTTCCGCAAGGTGAGCCTGCCGCGCCCGCCCCGCTGGACCGCGGGCAGCCGCGTCCTCAAGGTCGAGTTCCCTCTGCCGCCGGCCTCGCACAACTGGGCCGACGCCACCATCTGCGTCCGGCCCGCGAGCGGCCTCCTGTCCGCCGACGCGAGCAGCGACCTGCTGAGACCCGGAGGGCTGATCATGCCCTTGTACATCGAGCTCGCGGGGTCGGTGGCCCTGCGCAGGCTCCGTCTCTCGGCGCCCGACAGCAGCGGCGTCAGCGGCGACAAGCACCGCCCCCACCCCGTGGCCATCGAGGTGGAGGAGGAGCTGGGCGAGAGCATCGCGCGCCACGTGTGGGACGCCGGCGTCTGCACCGCCGCCTTGCTCTCCGCCTCCATCGGCGCCTCTTCGTCGCCCGCAGATGACCGGGCAACGGTCCTACCGGCTCTAGAGGCCATCCTCGCCCCCGCGAGGAGCCTGAACGTGGTCGAGATCGGCTGCGGTGTCGGCATCCTGGGCGTCGGGCTCGCCACCGCCCTGCTGCACCGACGCCGGGACAACGACGGCGGCCGCGCCGTCTCCATCCTCATGACGGACCTCCCCGAGGCGCGCGATAGGGCTGTGGCCAACATTGCACGCTACAGCCGCCTCAACAGGCCCCATCGCGAGGGCTCATCACCCGCCGCCGCCGACGAGACGCCGCTGCCGGTGGCGGTGGACTACGAGGACCTTGACTGGGAGGACGGCCGCAGGGCCGCCTTCGGCCCCAAGGTCCGCGCCCGGCCGTGGGACCTCGTCGTGCTCAGCGACTGCACCTACAATGTCGACATGCTGCCGGCACTGGTCGGGACGCTGACGGCGCTGCACGCGTCGGCGTCCGAGCGGCGCCGCGGCGAGGTGGTGCCGGCAACCCCTGCGGTGCTGCTCGCCACCAAGCCGCGCCACGAGTCCGAGCAGGCGCTGTTCGGCCTCATGGGCGACTCCGGGTGGGTCGTCTCGGACCGCGCGGTGCTGCCGCTCCCCGTCTTGGACGACGAGGCTCAGACGGTGGAGGTTTATCTCTTCGCCAGGTCTGCGGGCCGTGGCGTATGAAGCTTTTTTTTTTTTTTGAGGGACACGGACTCGAAATGGGCCTTTTTACCCCAACTCATGACACTGCTTATCTCACGAAAGCCATAATCATGTCTTGACACAAGGGTCTCCCAACGTGGCCTAAAAGCAGCATTGCAACCAATGCTTCAGCCCCGGGAAGCGTTAGCGTAGTGAGTACTGCCACTATCCGCACCATTGGTATACGAATGGACTTGCCCGCGTCGGCAACTTCCTCTACTAGCCTAACTTTAGAGGTGGAAAGCGAGAAGTGTCGCTATGCGGTTGGTCAAAGTTCATTCTGGGAAGGGGAGCTGGGGATGATCAGGCACTAGGCAGGCCTCGTTTCTTGGATAGGCCTCACGCGAGCCAAGACACCTCTCTGACCCCAACGCGGGGGCTCGGAGCTGGTTTGCGCCAGAAAGGAGCCTAGCGGCAAGGGAGTTCAAGGGGGTTTGCATGCTGCACTGGCTCAACTACTCCTACCTAACGTTGACGTTGAGACGCCATCACGAGGCACATTGAGATGCCAGCAAACCATCTAGAACTGGCCCTCTTCCCTGCTGGGAACAACCAAAAAGTCACAGACCTTGACAAACTCAGATCTAATCTGGCCCTGAAGCTGGATGTGGGGTTCACGCTGGTTGTGAAAATCAACCAAGAATTGAGGCAATATTATCAAAATTAGTGCAGGCAGGATTTTACAATGGCATACTGGCGGATCGCGCGTAATTCGAATTGTTCGACACATACCTCCCTCCCTAGATAGTCACCGATCATATGTCAATTCGATTACCATCAACAACCCTAGCTTCCTCGCAATAACCTCATACCTCTACCAACTCCTGGGGAAATACAAGGGGTCGAGTCCAAAGTAGCCATTCTCTCCCACCTCCTGCAGTCGCGCCTTGTCCGTGTACAGCTGAAAGTCGACGCCTGCCTTGGAGACATCGTTGCCCCACCACTTCATTTCGACGCCCTTGCCGGCGCCGAACGAGAACACCAGAGTGACGATGAGTCCAGAGATGGCAACACCAACGGCCAGACCGGCAAATATGAGGTAGGCGTACTTGCCCCACCAGGCCGTGTACCGTCGCTTGAGGTAGTACTGGAAGAACCAGGCGAGGTAGATCCCCAGCGTGGCGTACGTGAGGTTGTTGTTTCCGGCCCACTGCAGCGCGCCCGACAAGGCGATGGCCGGGTTGAGGCATGCAAGCGTCGCGGCCGCGGGGTTCCATAAGTAGCGGTCGAACTTCTCAGCACGCTCGGTTCCCAGGCGAGCCTTGATGTGCGGCCGCAGCCTGGGTAGCAGCCGCTCGCCGCCGATCCACATGACGCCCAGGACGGCACCGATAAGGAAGCACCACGGGAGGATGGGGTAGAGTTTGAACATGTTGTTGGTGCCAAAGATGCCGTAAAAGATCGTGGACGAGTAGACCGAGTTGGCGTACTGGCAGACCATGGCCTGCTTGTTGTCCCATCGGCAGAGGGTGTTGTCCGAGTTGGCGTAGGCTAACATGACCTCGATCATGGCCACATAGATGAAGCAGTTGACCATGACGGACGAGACGTGGCCACGAAAGACGGCGCGGGGTGGGATCTTGGCGTAGTGCGCGTACTTTAGGTCGTGCGAAAAGCTTCCGGCCATAATCTCAAAGGCCGCACCCAACATCAGAATTATGAGCTGAGGCATTGGTCGACCGGGAAACCAGATTCCCGGAAGGACCTGCCAGATGACGTTGACCTGGATTCCAGTGCTTGCAATGGACTCAATGACAACCCAAGGGATGGTCAACAGAGCACCAATGCCGGTAACTCCGAGCATCGACCACCACGGCGTATCAGTCGGCCAGGCTTCAAGGCTGATGATTGAGATGACAAAGCCGAAGAGGAAGAGCATTCCATACCACCACTCGGGGACTTCCTTGTAGTTCATCCTCATCATGCGCGTGTGGCCGTCTTCGAAGCCGCTGTATACGCTGCGTCGCTTCATGGTGTTGACGATGATGCCCACAAAGGCTTTCTTGATGGGCTTCCAGAACTTGGTGAAGACATACACGATGGAAAAGGTATAGTATACGAAGTTGACACCCGTAATGAACAGGTTCGCTATAGCGTAATAGGGAGGCCCATAGGCTTCGTACTTCTCCTGGTTGAGCGACTGGTCATCGTTTAGGACCATGGAGATATTGTACGGGTTCGCCGTATTGTCGAATGCCGTGTTTGAGTTTATTGGCATGAATGCGGACCAAAACGCGTTCTTGTAGTACATGATGAGGATTATCACGCCCGAGAGAGCTCGCATGACGAACTGCTGCAGCTGGGCGAAAAAGGGCGCGTTCATAGTCCCGGATCCAGATACGTTGGGGTCAAAGCTGGAGAATGGATTGTAACCCATGCCGCCGTAAGAGCCAGTGATGGTGGCTAGGTTGAAGTTTTTGGGGTCAATCCATGTTAGCCAGTTGAAGAGACGAAGGCCTTGCCAAAATTGGTTGGGGATCCAGTAGTAGATTAAGAAGAAGAGGCCGGACCACAAGAACATCCGGTATCTTGACATGGTCCATCCGTTGATCTTCTCCCTCTTGTTGTCGGCATTCATCAAGGTGCGGTTCAGTGCCAGTACCGGCAGAGTATTTGGCCACACAGCCTCGATGGGATAGACGCTCAAACGACGCAGGATACCGGCCATGCCCAAACCAAAGACCTGGTTGGACAAGGCGAGCATAATGTTGAAGCCGTAATTGGCCCATTTCTGATCGAAAAAGACGGGTAGGCGCATGACAAGCAGTCCGGTTATATTTCCGATACCCGAAGCGCCATTGAAGATGATGGTGGTGAATAGCTGTTCCTTGGCTGTCCAGGGGCCCGGGTTCAGAGTGTAGCGGGTGCCGCCCCAAGTGAAGCCCCAGTCGGGAAGAATGTAGGCCATGGCTCGTCCCATTGGTACGAGGATCAGCTGGATGACTGATCCAGGAATTGAGATACCGGGCTGGCGTGGAGCAAAAACTGAGTTAAAAGCGATGGTTGGTCAGAACAAAATGGTATAGTCGACGCTGGCGGGGGACCAGGTAGGTTCCCAAGACTTACAGCTGTTGACGGCAGTGCAGACACAGATCCAGAAGTATCCCAGAATGTATGCGCGGACACTCTCGCAAGCCTCGTCCACGTCATCGTACGGCAGCGTCACAGCCCTAACTTCTGCATATGGAGACCAGTTGTGATACAAGCCGGCTCGTTTGCAGACTTCGTATGTCCAATCGCCATGTGTCATCTCGCAGTGCTCATGGCCCTGGACGAGTTCACGGCACCGAGCCATTACGGCATGGTCGATGGTGAAGTCCTCCTTTTGGCTCTCGAGCAAATTTTTGAGAACCTGTACCGCTTCCTCCTCGTTGAGAGTCAAGACGGAAGCTACCATGCGATCCGGGTCGCAACCGGGTGGTAGAGTCTCTGTGCCAGCATCGTGTCGACCAGTGTACTCAGCCTTGAGGCGCTCAGCCCAGTCGGCTGGTGGAAACAGAGGTAGTTCCTTGGCGTTGACATCTCCTCCATTCTTATCGGGACCAGCGTCGTGGGGCGAGACATGATCGTTTGACTGAGTGCTCTTCTCGTCACCGGCGACAACTGGGCTCTCAGTCCGGTCCCGATCCGGGTCTGAGGTAGTGCTGCCGGAGGACATGGTAGGGATGCCACTCAAAGCATCGCGCTCGAGGATGTCGATACTGAAACACCAGGACAGCCGAGGTGGAGCAGCCCTTGGGTGATATAGCCGGCGACGGTTGGGCAATTGGAGACGCGGACTTTTGCCCCCGTCACACGCCGTGTTTTGCGGGGTACCCGGTCAAAAAGGCACGAGGATGGTTCGCCCGGTATCAAGGCAATGCCTGCACCACCTTCCCGTTCTGCAGTAGTTGATACTCAGATGGAACGTTGCGGAGTAGCTGTATGATACCAGTGGTTAGCGGGGCAGAAGCATGGTTGTCTTTTTGCATATACCAGAGAGTGTGGCAAGTGTGGTTAAGAGGTCGTACTCGGCGACTTGGGACCGATCCATCGGGTTTTGATAAACGGTCTTGAGCTCTTGGAAAGACGCAGTTGGGCATGAGCAGTGCCTGTCATTGGTCTAGACTGGTATCTGTGCAGCATGTCAATAGACTTGGACCAGACTAGACTCCAGTCTAGATAGGCAGTCTAGGGGTGCAGATCCTGCTTGTCGTCACCCATCTCCTGGACCTCGCTTCTGGAGATACTTTGTCGTCAGTCCGAAGTTGGGCAAAAGTCAGACACTGCAGCGCGCCGCCGCGGCCCGAGAGTCAGGAACGGCTATAGTGAAGATAGAGGACTATGTCGAGCGAGGCGCGCCCCCTGGCCCAAAGACCGATCGCAAGTGAGTTTGGAGGCCCACAGTTGAAGCAGTCGACCTGCAGGTAGATACATACTGTGGTGTGCTTCGTCTTTGTACCGAACGATGTGCAAAGTCTAGGCATGGTAAAGTGGTGCGGTGGTGGCAATGTCGGCCGGCGCTGGCAACTCCTCCGGAGATGCTCAGCATAGTCGCGTGAGAGTGTGCCAGTAAACCGACAAAGCAAAGTGTCAACCTGGGGGATTCATCAGACTCAGGGAGTTTTCAGTTGATCTGGAAGAGGATGGCGCCAAGTAGGTAATTACTTCGTAGCCGGGAGTGTGGGGAACCTTGACCTGGTAATTGTAGTGTAGCGGAGAGAAACCCCATATCCATTACCCTAACCCTGACTAGCCCCTGATAGTGGGGGAAATAAACGGCTGATGCGGCGAGTGCGGATTCCTTACGAATAATACTTTTACCCCGCCTTGCTTTGCCAACCCCGCTTCTAGCCGACGTATATTACTACCTAGGTACCTACTTAGACGTAGAGCATCAAGACGATACGTACCTCGTAGTAGTACGTATTATTACGATGAAGACAAGACGGGAAAAACAATAGTAATTCTCTGCAGTCTACTAAGGCGGCCGGCCTTTTGTGCAGCTTACAAGGTAGCTAAACGAGCCAAGGATAGTTGAATAAGGCTGGCGCGTGCCTCAGCCGATGATAATAAATCCTACCATGTGCCACTTTGGAGATCAACGCCTGTCAAGGATGGCAGTCATCTACCGGGACATGTTGCAATATTCCCGAGCAGTCCCGGTTATCCTGCCGGGCAAAGGTTTCTCCCTACTGCTCCAAACGGGGGCGGTTGGGGCTAGCAAAGCAAGGGACATTGTGAGAAAATCATTATCCCTCTGCCCCGGACTACCCAGCCTCCTGCTGCTGCTATTTTCACGCGTTTCGCCTGACGTGATGGGCTTTGCACAAAACCCGGCCGAGCCGGCGAACCCTGAACCAGACTGCCGACCTTGGCTGCCGCAGACATAGTGTCAATAGCTACCGTCTGATTCGTTCCCACAACTTAAGCCGTGGGGTACTCCGCGGTTTGATAGCCCCACGTATCCAAAGGTCGCCGTGTAATTGTTTTCCCTGAGGCCCGAGACGGACCCTCAACGTCGTGGGATAGTTTTTCCCGAGGTACTACAAAGAGGTTGCAAACTGACGTTTCTCTGCCTTAACTCTAGGTGTCAGTCAAGTTTTGCAAACAGCATCCTGTATAAATTGCTCAACTGCCTAGCCGCACGCTGTCGTTTTCTCCCCTTTCTCGTGTTAGAGCCAAGATACCCCAGAACAGCACCGTCAGATTAAAACGTCGACAACGACACCAACATATCCCCCTTCTCTACCCCTACAACAAGCCGCAAAATGGCCTCAACAACCAACGGCGCAAACGGCGCATCCAAGCCCGCCGAGAGCAAGTTCGACCCCAACTTCACACAGCATGTCATCGACCTCATGAGCCCCGAGACCGAGCCCAGGCAAAGGGAGATCCTCACCTCGCTCATCAGGCACATGCACGACTTTTGCCGGGAGGTTGAGCTCAAGCAGTCTGAGTGGCTTATTGGCGTCAACTACATCAACTCTCTGGGCCAGGCCTACAAGAAGAACAGGAACGAGACGTGGCGTGTCATGGACATCTTGGGCATCGAGTCGTATGTCATATGTGACTCCCTGCCCCCTTTTTCAGTACCATCTATACTGTTTTCACCCAGTACTGACAGTGCAAAACCACATCAAAAAACAGCCTCGTTGATGAGATCAACAACAAGGTCGTCACCACAGACGGCAAAGCCCCTACGTCATCGGCCATCCTGGGCCCCTTCTGGTCCCCCGAGACACCGTTCCGCGACCTCGGGGCCTCGGTGGTCCAGGACATGCCAAAGGACGGCCAGCTGACGCTATTCCATGGCGTCATCAGGGACGTCGAGACGGGCAAGGGCATTCCGGGCGCCGTCTTCGACATGTGGCAGGCCAGCACCAACGGAAAGTACGACGTCTTCGACCCGGAGAACCAGACGCGCCACAACCTCCGGGGCAAGTTCAAGACGGACGAGGAGGGGCGCTTCTGGTTTTACTGCCTCAAGCCGACAGAGTACGCCATCGACACCTCGGGCCCCAGCGCCGAGCTGCTCCGCATGATGCACAGGCACCCCTACAGGCCCGCCCACATCCACATGATGGTCACCCACCCGGACTACGTCGGCATCACGGCCCAGCTGTACCCCAACGACGATCCCTACCTCGAGACCGACACCGTGTCGGCCGTGAAGCCCGACCTGCTGCTGACCTTCAATCCGGCCGCCAAGGACGATCCCAAGGGCGCCCAGCTGGACTGCGAGTACAACGTCAACATGGTGTCCAAAAAGTACAAGCCGGACTCGACGATGCTGCTGGGCAACGCCAACCAGGGCAACTTTGACTAAATTCAGATTTTCCTTGTGTTTATATATATTTCTTTGGCCGTCGGCATTAATAAATGAAATAAATGAAGAAAAAAAAATCCAACTGAACATATTGGATGAACTGATGTTAGCCATCCGTTTAAAAATAAAAGAAAAAAAAGGCTTCACGTGCCATGGAGGGCTTAAGGCGCCAAGCAGCAAATTGCACCTTTGCCTTCTCTTCTTGTCGAGTATCTAAGGCAAGATAAATGATCCGTAACCCCTACCATCGTAACATAGTTACAACAACAGGCACGTGTCGCAGAAAAGTTTGCGCTGCCTGAGGCCATCGGCCACACGCCACGCTCCGATCCTAGCAGAGTATAAAATCATATACCAGAAACAAAATGAGCCTCTGAAGTAAAAGTTGCGACTTGATTGAGTTTATTGTCTGTGCGAGAAGAGGGAGAAACAAAAAAAGGCAAAATCTCTGTTCCGCGGATGACCTTTAGGGGTCTGAGAAATCCGGGAAGCAAAAAGCAGGAGGGAGAAAGGGGGAGATGAAAATGGACAGACTTTATGAGCATTCCGAATTTCCAAGGTTTTGAGCTGGACTATGCTCGGGGCTGGCCACAATCAGGTTCAAGTTCAGGCCAAGATAGTTACTTATAGCACCTACCCCCGGGATTCTCACCGTCAAATTTGGTTCTTGATGCTCTCCGCGAGTACATTTCAATGGCCATGTGAAGCTATCAAGTAATAAATTCCTTAAGTTGTACTAATGGGGAGAATGGTAGAGACTTTGGACCCCTATACCAACTGCAACTATGACATGTGTTTTGTAGGCAAGGTAGGTAGGTACCTAGACACAACGGCAATCGCCCATCTTCGACACTGCGATTAGGCGTTCCGTCCAAAGTCTCACGATGCTCGGGGTATGTGGGTGAAAGCAAGTACCCGCCGCACCACGGTCGATGTGTGGAGATACGTGTTAAATGTCATCATCCGTCGTCCAGGCAGGTTCCAGGATCAACCATCCTGCGGCAGTCATCCCGCACACCTCCCGAGGTTAGTCAAGAATCCTACCGCTACAGCAAGGATAGTACGGGGTCCCGAGGGACAGCTCGGGCGCCAAGTTCAGTTCAAAAGAGACTCGGAGTGGTATCGCATCGAAAGTAAGTTCCGCGAACCCAGTTGGCCCAGGCCATGCGCCCGTGGCCCGAGGTCGTATTCACTTTAGAAGATCGAAACCTTACATTTCATTAATACAGAAAAGACGAATGGCCGCCACATTTGAAATGGATCCCTTTGCTCTCATCTGCCTTGCTAGGATCCAGCCAGCAATGATTGACGTATACAAGCTACAAACATCAATGCCCAAAGCTGTCGATGCCAAGACAACCTACTGAGTCGATTTGTACGACGCCTTTCGAAAAAGAAGTCGAGCTCTTAAGCCAAGTCTTCCATTGCCAACATACAGCTTGGCGCTCGGCTGCGCTATACGACAAGCGGGACTCCCGTAGGGAGCTGCCGCGGGAACGACAACAGCCACAGGGTCTTGATAAGCGCCTCATTGTCAGACACGACAGACATGGACAGCGACGACGGCAGAACGGGCTCCATAGCCAACGTCGTTAGCCTCCCTGAGGCCATGGTGATGGCTGGCTTCTTCTCAGTGTCCATTTGGAACTGCGTCCAGACCTTCATCTTCATCTTCCAGACCTTCCAGCAGTACAGCGGTCTGTAT
Source organism: Pseudopyricularia cyperi (assembly GCA_031306065.1). Lineage (NCBI taxonomy): Eukaryota > Fungi > Ascomycota > Sordariomycetes > Magnaporthales > Pyriculariaceae > Pseudopyricularia > Pseudopyricularia cyperi. The sequence continues at coordinate 5,519 of JASAOQ010000305.1, read as the reverse complement.
TTCTGGAGTATGATGGTGGCCACGGTGGCCATCCCGTTCCGACAGATTTTCGCGCTAGTGCGATTTTTCGGCCTGGGTTCGACGACCGTGTTGACGCCCTTTGTCAGCGTCGGCTTCTGGGCCATGGTGACGGGCCAGAGCATGGTGCTTTACTCGCGGCTCTGCCTCATCATGGGCGAGCCAAGGAAGTTGCGCTGGGTCCTGGCGCTGATCGCCTTCACCTTCCTATTCGTCCAGGTGCCCGTCAGCGCCCTGCTCATCGCCAGCAACGCTCCCGACGGCGCACACCTGGCGGGCGCCTTTTCGACGTTTGAGGACGCTCAGACGGCGTTGATTATGGCGCAGGAGGCGCTCATATCGGGCTTGTATATACACCAGGCCAAGCGGGCACTCAAGCCGATGATGCTTATCAAGGGCCGGGAGGTCCGGAGGACAATGAGGGGACTGGTAGGGCTCTTTGTCGTCACGGTGGCGCTGGACCTGAGCCTCATGGGCCTCGCGTACTCGAACAAGTACTTTGCCACCATGACTTCTTACAAGGGCGTCGTGTACAGCATCAAACTGCAGGTCGAGGCCATCGTGCTCAACAACCTGACGAATCTTGTGCGGAAGCGGCCGTGCCCTTGCAACAGCTCGGGGATAGACAACTACACGACAGTGCGGACGATAATGATGGCAGATTCCGGGTCCGGGTCTGTGGAGCCGGGGCCAAGGCCATACGAGGGATCAGCGAGGAAGGAGGAAAGGGACGTCCAGATGGGAGAGCTGGATTTGACGCATATGGCGCGTACGGGACGCTCGGCTCTCGATCCCGAGACGCGGAGAACGGAGCCGAGGCGCATCTTTGAAATAGACCACCAAGCTTGACCGTTGCAATGAGATTTTTATCAGTCAGCCCCATCCAAGAGGCGACCGTACTGTTGTGTTGATCGCTGGCCGTACTCGTAGACAGGTCCATCTGTGTGCGGGGACACGAGTCGAGACTCGAGAGTTGGGCATGTCGAACCTTGTGCGTCGCTTCTTGAGTCTCGTGGGGGCACCCGGATTTCCTCCCACTCCTTGTTTGGTATTCTAATATCCGCACCGGTCTGACCAGTGAGCGCAGCAACGGCTGCACTCTAGGCAACAGTTCTGGCGATGGCATCGGATATAATCCGACAATGGATGGGAGGAGAGGAAGATGCCATGCAAGAAATCTCACCTCACTCGAGGGAGCCCCAAACTCCACCAGTGTGGGGTATTCACGTGATGACGTGAAGTTTTGCTCGATCCCAAAAGGCGCGAATCGTCTTTTCTCATCATTGTTTGTTGACATGAGCGGCCTTGAAAACATTTCATGACAATCTACGATTGAAGGGTTGTTGCGAGTTGAGTGTCCAAACAAGTACACGCAATCAATGCATAATAATGTGCATATTTCATCATAGCTCGCCGGGCAAGCTGGCGAGAATCCAGAAAAAGATATGGAACCTTGCACATCCCAGCCCAGTACAGCCTCAATTGAAATTGCCACTTCTCCTGAATGAGAAACGTACCTTATCCTTACTGCCTTACCTACAACTACCACTGGACTAAACTACGGTAGAATAACCTAGAACCAGCCTCATCGAGCTTTAGCTATTTCGATCATCAGTCACTACCAAATTCTCAGCTCACAACATGGGCAAGCCAACGGATTCCGTAACACCCCCGCTGGCGGATAATGCACGCCCCGAAGCAGTGCCTCTTACGGCCGACTCTGAAGCCGTGAGCGCAGCTGGCGGCAGCAGCAATAGCCACTCGGCTGTCGCCATCCCCGGATATGGCTTTCCGCCTCGCGCAACGGATGCCGATGACGAAGATGACGAGCTCCCGCCACTGTACACCGACATTGCCGAAACCAACCCTCTTGTCACACCTTTCGTCAGCGACCACACACTACCCACGCCGTCAGCCGTGGATCCTTTCCTGATTCCCCCCTTCTCGGTCGACACGTCCAACAAGAACGAGCGCTACATGTCCCATCAGCTCGAGACCGACGCGGCGAAGCTCGAGCGACACGTCCACGCGTGGGCGGAAAAACCGCCGCGTCGCTACATCCAGGTCCGCGGCACGCACACGGAGAGAAGGTCCGAGAGCGGCAGGTCGAACAACAACACGACCCGGAGCATAGTCGACTTCAACGTGCGGGTGGACCTGACGCCTTATCTCTATGCCGACCCACCCGGGAGGATTCCTCATGGAGCCATCTCCGTACCGTACGGAATGACGAAAAGGTCAAGCGCGGGACTATGTTTGCGCGCCGCGCCCCGGGATACAAACACAGGGGAAAGGGGCTCAACCTTGATGAGATGGTCGACGACGTCGTAGAGCCGCCGTCGCTAACGGAGTGGTGTCATCGGTACTGTGCGAGCTCCGCTGGACTCAAGGTCTTCTCCGTTCACAAGCGAGTTGTCGGGCTCGACAAGGATCTGCTTATCGAGCGGCTGCATGACCTTGTCAGGAGCACCAACTACCGGGGAAACCTTTATATAACATTCCCGACCGAGGGCGAATGGGTCGAAGTCTACAACCACTGCAATGTCAACAAGTGGCGATTCACCACCTGGATCAGACTGCTGACTTATTTCACGCTGATGATTTTGTTCGTCTACCCCTATCTTTTTTTCCGGACCAAGAGGTTCGATACGGTTGTTGTTGAGTGGCCCTTTTCGAGGCCGAAATACGACGGGAGTGATGGGAGGGCGTTTGTCAGCCTGAACGAGGACCAGCTCTACGGGCTGTGGGGGGCTGCCATACGCAAAGCGGTCATCAACCGACGCCAGTGCGTCCTTGATCAGCAGGATTTGGCCAACGCGCATGCGCAACAACAAGAAGATCTGAGGGGAGTCCATGGGTTTGTGGCTGCTGGGATCCAGGCTATGAATGCCGTAGACCAGCGATTTGGATGGGGTATGAACACCTGAGGTCAGCTTGGTTGGTGGGCGGTGCGTTTATGTACACGTTTTGTCCATTGTTGATCTTTCCTTTGTGTTGTTTCCATAGTATTAGTTGTAGCTCCTGGGGCTTTGAAGCTTTATGATACCACTATAGACTGTTAGACAGTATCAACATTTTCTACCCGTACCTACCTAGGTACGTAGGTATGTAGGTATTGAGGTTCAAAGTAATCATCTGCAGGCATCAGTAATGGAACCATCAAGCAGCTTCTTGATGGAGGGTTAGGGTGAGCCTTGAGCTTTATCACCCCGCCAATCATCTCTCACCGTCACCCCCGGAATCCATCGAAGAGCCTAGAAGCTTGTCGCAATGTGCACCCGGAAAGCTCCCCCGCCTTCAAATTGTTAGCTAGTGGCGGCGTCTTGTCGGACGACGGAGCAGAGCAGCCAGTCGACTGCGAAACAAGCATATCAACTTCCGTGATACCCCAACTCTCTGCGTTCAAGAGCATTTTCACATCACTCCAGAGCGACATAGCAAGCAACCGAGCGCTGATTCAATACATTGCATCCACTCTCAATTTTCAAACCGTTTAGCAGATAGACGCAAAGCTCTTCCAGCCATGTCTACCGCAGACGAGTTCAAGGCTTTGGGCAACAAGGCCATTGCGGACAAGAACTTTGACGAGGCTATGTACGTTGCACTAGTTTAAAGGCTAGCCTGCCAGCATATTTTTTACTTGCATTCACTGATCACCACATAGCCAGCACTTCACCGCCGCCATCGAGCTCACCCCCGAGAACCACATCCTTTACAGCAACCGATCAGCCGCATACGCCTCCAAAAAGGAGTACGAAGCCGCGCTCAAGGATGCCGAGAAGACCGTCGAGCTTAAGCCTGACTGGCCCAAGGGCTACAGCCGGAAGGGAGCCGCGTTGTACGGCAAGAGGGACCTGGCTGCGGCCGTCGACGCGTACGAGGCCGGCTTGAAGCTGGACCCTAACAATGCCGGCTTGAAGAAGGACTTGGCGTCTGTGCAGAAGGCTATCGACCAGGAGCTTTTAGGTAAGCGCCCACTCCCAAGGCACCTGCAGCGGACGCTCAATGCGACCCCTCCAAGCTTCTTATCTTACTGACTCTTGACCAGGACCAGGATCCGGCGCCTCAGACCCCATGGGCGGCCTCGGCCAGATGTTCAACGACCCTCAGCTCATCCAGAAGCTCGCCTCAAACCCCAAGACGGCTTCCCTCCTCGCCGACCCCAGCTTTATGCAAAAACTACAGTCCCTCCGCTCCAACCCCAACAACACCGCAGATCTCTTCAGCGACCCGCGCATGATCCAGGTCCTCGGCGTCCTCATGGGCGTCGACATGGAGATGCGCGACCCGGCAGACATGCCCCAGGGCACCGTCGCAGAGGAGGACACCCCAATGCCCGACGTACCCAAAACCCAGCCCGCCAAGGCTCCAGAGCCGCAGCCCGAGCCTGAGCCCGAGCCGGAAGACGAGGAGGCCGTGGAGAAGCGCAAGGCCAAGGAGGCCGCTGACAAGGAGAAGGCGCTCGGGACGGAAAACTACAAGAAGCGCAATTTTGACGAGGCCATCAAGCACTACCAGGCCGCTTGGGACTTGCACAAGGACATCACGTATCTGAACAACCTTGGCGCGGCACAGTTCGAGAAGGGCGACTACCAGGGCTGTATCGACACGTGCACCAAGGCCGTAGAAGAGGGCCGCGCCATCTACGCCGACTTCAAGATGATTGCCAAGTCGTACGCCCGCATCGGCTCGGCGCACGAGAAGCTTGGCAACATGGACCAGGCCATCGACAATTTCAAGACGTCGCTGCGCGAGCACCGGACGCCCGAGGTGCTCAAAAAGCTCAACGCGTGCGAGAAGGCCAAGAAGGAGAAGGAGCGCACCGCCTACATCGACCCGGCCAAGGCCGAGGAGGCCCGCGAGGAGGGCAACGCCAAGTTCAAGGCCTCGGACTGGCCCGGCGCCGTCGCCGCCTACTCGGAGATGATCAAGCGCGGACCCGACGACCCGCGCGGTTACAGCAACCGCGCAGCCGCCTTCATTAAGCTGCTCGAGTTCCCCTCGGCCCTGCAGGACTGCGACACGGCCATCGCAAAGGACCCCAAGTTCATCCGCGCCTACATTCGCAAGGCCCAGGCCTACTTTGGCATGCGCGAGTACAGCAAGAGCATGGACGTGTGCAGCGAGGCGGCCCAGGTCGACCGCGAGCACCACGCCGGCGCCAACGCGAGGGAGATTGACCAGCAGCAGCAGAAGGCCCTGTCTGCCATGTACGCCGCACGGGAAAACGAGACGGAGGAGCAAACCAGGGAGAGGCTGCAGCGGGATCCAGAGGTAAGTTGCGAGCGGACGAATGCTATGAGTTCTTTGCTTTATGTCACCAGACATGGTATACACTGCTAACCTCTTCTCCGATAGATTATGGGCATCATGGGAGACCCCGTCATGCAGGCCATCCTACAGCAGGCACAAAGCGACCCTGCCGCTCTGCAGGAGCACATGAAGAACCCGAGTGTCCGCTCCAAGATTCAGAAGCTGGTTGCTGCTGGCGTCATCCGCAT
>JASAOQ010000303.1:0-21050 GCA_031306065.1 Pseudopyricularia cyperi | reverse complement strand
GTCCAAGTCGGGTCTTCTGTATTTGAGGGGCCTGCCCCGCCTGTCGTGGTTGGTTCCGACCATACCCTCTTGGTCTGGCCGTAACATAGGAATATGGATGGCAAGGCGCGTGATCGGAAGGTGATATGACAGACTCTCAATCGATGGTTATTCTCGAATAGCTGATGTGCCCTGGCAGGTTTTGTGTGAAGTTGATCTGAGATCCAAATGGGTGTGTATTGCCTCTTTATACTTGAGATTCATTCCTTAAAGTATATGCTTCTTTGAAATAGATGCACAAAGTCAGAAGCGCATATTGACCTGCATGGTAGGAAAGTGTGTACTAACAGACTTTGACTTCTTCACCGGAGACTGTTCATGCAGGTGTCGAGTGCAGACTCAACTTTGTTGTCGCTGTCCCGTGTGAGGCAGAGCTGAAGGCGTGTGTGACTGTCCAATCAGCGTCTAGGCTGGTCTTTTGAATCTTTGATGCGTCGTGTAGGAAGAGTTTTCACTTGAGCCCTGACGGGAGCGTGCAACAAACATGAGCTGTTCTTGGGTGGCCCTCCCGGGTGGTTGGCTTGTTTCCGCGTGAATTATTTAAGTCGTTTTCACTCTATAATGAGAGGCAGACAAATAGAGCATCAGAGGAGATCAAGGCAGATGGCCGCCATCAAGGGAATCACGGTCTCTGGAATCAAGACGTGCCGGATGAGTACTCTGATATGCTAACGACATCAGAAATAAAATTATTGTTTGTTCACAAGAACACGCCCAACTGAGCAGGCATAATGTGAACGAATCAAGACTCTACAATGTTTGTGCTAACTCACCGAGAAACCAAGCTAATGCGCCTCAAAATCCAAAGTTTAGACATATCAAGTACTCACACCGTGTGATTGGGCCTGTGCCGCCGCAGCTTCAAGAAAGCTACTTGGCCGCCACAACAGACTTTTTACAACTGCAAATTCACAAGGCTGTATAGAGTTGGGACGAAGATTCACGGTGCACAAGGACGAAGCTAAGTAACATTTTATACACCGACAACTTTCATCGCTTCCACGTCACCAAGTCGAAGCTGCTTCTCACACCCATCAGCATAGCACAAATCCCCCACTCACCTTATCGTAATGTTGACCGACTGACTGCGGAAGGCCCGCTCGATCTTACGGGCGTCAAGACCGCCCACCTCACAGAGCGTGACCTCGCGGAGCCGTCCGAGGCGGGACCCGCACGCCTCCGCCAGCGCCAACAGCAACGACAGGACCCATCCATTGCCGGCCTCCACCCCGGACCCGAACTCGAACTCAAAGGAGTCCGCCACCGAGGTGATGGTGAGCCGTTCCAGGCTCCGAGGCAGGCTCTCTGCAAAGTATCGAGGCGAGGCAACGAGGCTCGAGCCAAAGAAGCACCAGGCCGATATCTTGAGCTCGGTCAGGCGCTCGAACCGTTCCAGGCAGTCGACGCGGCGGGTGCGGCCAAAGAGACACGACTGGACGGCGCGACACATGTAAAAGTTGAAGATGCTAATCTCCAACGAACCCAGCGTCGAGGACAGATTCGCGAGGCTCCTGTTGAGAGAGCCCTCGGGCGGCGGCATGCTCGTCTCGTAGTCCACACAGTCCAGCACCGCAAGGACCAGCTTGTCCAGCCCCGTCCACGTGCCCAGCGCGTCGACGTGGCCGACCTCGAGCACGCCGTCCCTCACGGCCAGGGACTTGACGCTCGGCGCGATTGGGCCGGTGAACCACGACCATCCGAGGTCGAGGGCCTGGAGTCTCGGCGCGCGCATCAGGCTCTGGGACAGTAGGCAGACGTTGCCGTTGGGATCCTGGGCTTTCTCGCCGTCCAGGTACGAGCCTCGGGTGACGGTGACCTTTTCGAGGCGTTGGAGGATGGAAGGGGCCAGTGTTGGGTCGTCTATGAGGTTGTTCATGGCATCGGCCAGCGGACGCAGCTCCGAAGTCTCACGTCGGGGACTATTACCTTCTTCAAAGTTGCTGGCGCTTACTGGAAATGAGGTACAGGTGATGTTGGGAACGAGGGCCAGCATGGCGATGTAGAGCAATCCGCACTTGTCCTCTTTGGTGTCGTAGACCGGGAAGGGCTGGGGGAAACTATGTTCACCCGCCGCCGGCCCCCGTTCCTGCTGTGGGTCAGGAACGAGGCCAGTGGCAGTGAGGAGTTGGAGATCGCAGGGGCCGCGGATGCTCATTGTCCTGCTCATCGAAGCCCAGTACGACCAGACCAAGTTGTGGTTCACCTTGCGCCTCCGAAAGCTAGTCTTCTCGAGATCGCACCCGCACATTATGGCCCGGACGAGGGGCCGCAGCGGCGGAACCTCCCACAGCGTGCGGAAGAAGAGGACAAAGCTCATCTGCCCCGGCTTGCACCCGAGGCCAGCCTCGGGCAGATCCTGCTCGTCGGTCGCAAAGACCACTGTTTTGTATAGCTTGCCTCGTGCCATGCGGAGGAGGGTTCTGGAAGTCAGGCAGAGGGCGGAGAGGGTGCGCGTGGCCTCGAGGTAGCCGGCGTGCGCGGGAGACTGCCTGTCGCAGACGGTGCGGTCATCGGGTGCGGTGGCCGGTGCGGCATGGCTCAGAATCTCGAGGATAATTTCTGCGGGCATCGATTCGAGTAGGGATATGGTTGGGATGTGCGGCTGTAGTACTTTTCGCTTGGAGAGCGTTGAGATGGCCTTGGGCAGGTTATCAAGATGGGAGCAAGCATTATAAAAGCCATTCTGACAAGCTGAGGAAGCCGAGCTGAGTGACATCGTTACGGTATGCTTCGAAGGTATGAAAAAGATATGAAAGAATGTGCGATTGTTTGGTAGACGGGGATCTCAGGAACGACTCTGTTAAGTGCAATCTAGTTTGCAAAAGAAGGAGAAAAAGGAAACTTGATGGAAAGAATGAGAGGAATGTTCCAAGAGAAGGAAAGGAAAAGGAAAAAAAGATGAGGCGATAGGAAGAGAAACCTTTCCACCACAGAGGGCACGACCGGCCAATCCATGGATATAAGCGCTCCCAGCCGAGGCGTGCGCTGCTTTCGTTGATTCTCGAGGAACAAAGCGCGGCGAATAGCTTCAACGGAAAGTCAATGGGGGACGCAAAGCACGCGAATGGATAGGTCGAACAAGCGACAGAGCGAATAAAGGGGAACAAAGGTACTTTTCAGGACGGTTGATTGGATTTGATGTGTTACTAACCGGAGTCCAAGTCGAAAAACCGGTCTTTGTGCCGCCGCACTCGGCGGTCTCGACATCTTTCATTCTGAAACATGAATCACCAGTCACCAACAGTCTGTGAAATACAAATATCACAATCCGGCGAACGCCAAGGCCACTTTGGATTGGCCCATGAAATCATACAACAGACAGCCTCCCGCTATGTTGTTCCCAAGAAAACTCATATTCGACACACACCTTGTGAGACGGGGTTATCGACAGAAATAACAAATGAGCCTGCTGATGGAACGATGGAAAAGGCAGGGGGCGCTTAATCAATGGAAGTAGCCCATATGCCTATTGAAATGGGGAAACCCGCCGGCGCTTATTTGTCAGGAGCGTATGCCGCTTTCGTTAGATGGGTTTCGGGGGATGATAAAGAGAGAGCATCTATGAACAAAAAAAACAAAAGTAGATGGGAGCCACAAAGCAGGTCAGTGGGTAAACTACAAAAAGGGACATCAGGACGGGAGAACAAAGGAATGTTCAGAACGGTGGTCTGCCACGTTAGCCCATTTCGCACATCTTCGTCTGCTGGGAACTAGCTTTTCATCACAGTCACTATTGTCTGGGAGCTCGGAGTAAAGTGCCAAAAATCGATTTCTTGTCTGTCAACTACTAGTAATACAGCCCCCCACAAGTAGCGACCAGTGAAGCACTAGGCCGCCCAGATTCTGTTTACGCGGCTCCTATCCCTGCGCAACAGCTTAGACGATGTAGTCGCCAGTCTCCTGCGGAGCAGACGCCTCAGTGGTGTAAGGTGAATCCGCATAGTCGGTGGTGGCAGGCGAGTCCGCGTAGTCGGTGGGGGCAGGCGAGTCCGAGTAGTCGGTGGGGGCAGGCGAGTCGGGGTAGTCGCTTGTAGCCGGAGAAGAAGGGGTATCGGTAGTGGCCGAAGGAGCAGGGCTATCGGTGGTGACCGGAGGAGCAGGGCTGTTGGTGGTGACCGGAGGAGCAGGGCTGTCAGTGGTGACCGGCGGGCTAATAATGACAGGAGGTCCCTGGCTCGTTGGGGTCTGGGTGGCAACCGGCTCGACCTGGCTGGCAGGCGTCGAGGGGGTCGGGGTGCTGCTCGGGCACGATCCGCCGCAGATGCTGAGGTTGGCCCACTGCGAAAGATTGCAGTTGGCCTGCCATCCCGTGGTGCTCTTGCACGCCCAGTTGCCGCTGTTGCTGGGGTAGTCACAGTTGACGCAGATGCCGTTGGGGCCGCCGGCACCGCCAGGGCCGGATCCGGGGCCGGAGCCCATGCTAGCGCAAGGGTTGTAGCTGCCTGTATGTGGAGATTCATGTCAGCCAGGTTTCATGTCTGGATTGCCTCTGCTGTAAGCCAACTATCCAAAGATGAATACATACCGCACTGAGGAGTGCTCCCTCCGGTGGTTGTTCCGGTGGTGGAGGTGCATGCGGCGTTGTTCTTGTTGGACGGATAGTCACAGTTGACGACGCCGTTGTTGTTTCCGGGACCGGCAGGGCCTCCAGGGCCGCTGGGGCTAGTGGTGCCCCCTGTGGTCTTTCCAGTGCTAGAGGTGCATGCTGCGTTGTTCTTGTTGGACGGGTAGTCACAGTTGATCACACCGTTGTTGCCACCAGGGCCAGCACCGGGGCCTGCGGGGCGTGCGGGGCCGGCAGGAGCGGCAGGGCCACCAGGGCCACCAGGACCACCACGGCCACCAGGGCCGGCAGGGCTGGCAGGGCCACCAGGGCCGGCACCGGGGCCACCGCGACCGCCAGGGCCGGCAGGGCCGGCAGGGCTAGCAGGGCTGGCAGGGCTGCCACCCGATGGAGCACCGCCGCCGCCACCGGAACCATAGCCGTAGTCGGTGGGAATGGCGCCGATGAAGGCAGGGGCAAGCCCGAGAATGGCAAGGAGGCAGACGTTGCGGAGCATCTTGGAGTTGGAAAAGGGGGTTTGCTTTTGAAAGGAAAGAATAAGCGAATGTAAAAGTGGGTAACCTGTAGAAGTGACTGAAGTTGAAGTGTCGAGTGACTGTAGGACCTGATGAAAGAATGTATGAGATGCTGATGAAAGAGGGGAAGAGAAGAACCGAAAGATGAGCCCGAGAACGTCTTAAATAGATCTCAAGAATCTGTAGAACCCACACAGAACGCAGCCATGGGAACCACGGTTAGCTCTGTTTCTCGATTCCAGTCTAGAGACTTGAGCAAGTAAACAGACTAACAAGAGAAACAAGATTTCGCCGTGAATACTCTTTCATAGGTGCAAAGGAGTCGTTTCATGCAGCAAACGCAGGATTTCGAGGATTTCGAGCGGACGAAAATAGATCAGAATTAGGGGACTAGAGCCTAGGAAAAGCCGGATAGCCGTCATCATCCGTGCCAAAATATGCCATAATGAAGATGATCTGTGTTCATCGCTTCCGTCGCCAGCAAAGACCACCTGAGCCCCCGAGTGTCTGCTTCCCAAGGCGTCGCCACGCGTTCTGTTTTGTGTGTCGTATTGGACGCTCATTTCCCCCTGAGAGTAGCGGCGCCTCGGAATTAGACCGGACGTTCTATTTGTTTGTTTCAATCCAAGTGGTGCCGGCGCTTGCTGATAGCTAGTGCTCAAGTCTTCGCCCCTTTGGCGCTCTCCAAATCTCAACTAGACTGCGTAGAGCGCCGCGGGTAGCAGTTCAGATGCTCCTCTGCAGAGGAACGCACAGAGCCTCAAATTCTGGTGGTCGTAACATCAGCGAGCCCTACGGCAGCTGTCAAACAGCGTATGCATTGACGACTTGGCTCCTTTGTCTCACTAGGGACCTTCAGATACGTCTTCCCATCTTGGCGTAAGAGAGGCACCTCGATTCCACCAACGCCGAACGTGTCAACCACTCTCTCCTAGATCCTCATCTTATGAACAGTTTGACGTGCACGCACGCTACTAGGCTCATCAACGTTGCAAGGGGTCTTTCTGACATTGCAACCTCTAGACTAGTTTGTATCGTCTATTCACAGTAGCCAAGGCAACATGATGTTTGGATTTGCATCTTTGCAACCAAGATACGAAGCTGGTATGAGCAAGCTTCGGATCGCACTATATCCTAACGGAAGCAAAATACCCAGGCATGCATGTAATATTCCTTTCAATAACGCAAAATCCTTGGTCACAGTGAATCGTGTCCGACCTTACGGGGTCTTTTCTGCATTCTTTCCAGCATCACGAGATCCTCAACATGCGGATTTCCGATGTCGGGAACCAAAACACCATTCACATTCACTATGGCCTCCGCTGTGCGCCGTCCCCGCCTCGGGAGTTCCTAATCAGGAAATTCCGAGCTTCTGCATCGGCACCCCGCGCCGGTCTTCCCCGTCCTCAAGTTCCATGATCTCGGCTGCTTCTCAAACAAATCTGCTCCCCAAGCAACATATTTTCTGTAATCTACAGTATTTCATATTACAGACCACGCAAAACATCCACCCGACTGCGTGCGACCTAAGCCATCTTCCAAATACCCCTGCATCATGTCAACCACTTCGCAAAAGTCATGCCTTGAGAAGCTGGAGGAGTTGCGTGAGTTGAAGCCCTTGCAGGCATTCCTCGCAACTTTCGTCTGCTAACCATTCTCCCCGTACCTCGAACGCCTAGTCGACGTCGACGTCGACGACATGGACGCCGACTTCATCCGCTCCATGCCCATCAAACCCCACGACCAGACCAGCAACCAGGCATTCGTCGACGCTGAGCTGGCCAAGGATGCCACCAGGGAACTAATCGTACAGGCGGCTACGGAGCTCAAGGGCGCCGACTGGTTGGCCATATACACCCGGGTGGTACGTCATAGAACCGAGCCTCCAGGCTAGCAAACAGGCAAAAAGTTGAAACGAATGCTCATGCGACAGTCACCGTCCTAGGCCGTGCTTCTGTGCAAGCGGACACTGGACCTCATCTCGGGCCGCGTACTGCTCCAGACATCACCTGCGAGCGCCTACGACACGGCCGCAACGCTCGCCCACGCGCGCCTCTACGACGCCGAGTTCGCCCGCGCCGGCGTCCCCCGCGATCGTTTCTGCATCAAGATCCCCAGCACCGGGCCCGCGCTCAACGCGGCAAAGATCCTCGCGGATGAGGGGATCGCGACGCTCGGAACGGCCCTGTTTGGCGTCCCACAGGCCGTCGCATGCAGCCAGGCCGGGTGCCTAAGCATAAGCCCCTATTTCAACGGTGAGTGATAGTGATTTGGGACCCAGAAACGTCTTTTGCACTTTGTAAGAGTCGTGAATTTCAGCTGGAGCAACGAGGAGAAAATGATGCAAGGCCAGAAAACAAGACAATGCGGTGGTTTGCTGACTGAGCCTTGCCTTGCACAGAAATCGGTGCCCACGACCTGACCAAGCGGGACGAGGTTTGGCCCAAGACCTCAGACCCGGTGACGCAGCACCCGATGGCGCCACGCCTGGTCCAGATCCTCGAGACATACCGTCGTCTGTACAAGGAGACGGGCAAGATGCAGCCGCTGCTGAAGAACGCAAGGTGAGCTGGAAAGATCCCAATTCGACATTTCAAAGCAAGGCCCTTTTTGCTCGTTTCCCCACCGTCCCTGCGTGCTGACCCCGGCCCACCCATAAACAAACAAACACAGCTTCATCTCCATCGAAGAGGCCATGGCCGCAGGCGAGATGGGCTGCCAGTCGGCCACCATGTCGCGGCAGGTTATTGCGCAGCTGGCACAGACGCCCTACGACGCGGCGGCCCAGCCAGGCGAGGGCGCGCCCAAGCCCACGCCGTACACGTACGCCCAAGCCCGGCCGCTGTCGGACCGCCTGCGTCCACTGCTGGAGCGGGACCCGGTCGCGGCCGACGGCGCGCCGGCATCCGCTGCGGCGGCAGGCGTTGACTACCTCGCGGACGGCGGCGCGGCACTGCAGCGGGCCATTGAGGCGGACGCGGCCACGGCCAAGCGGCTGCGGGATGCCCTTGTGTTTTTCGTTGCCGCCGAGCAGCGGAGTAGGGAGAGGGTCGAGGCTGTCGTGGCGTCGCTGGCGTAAGCTGGCGTAAGCTGGCGCGGAGAGTTGTGTAGATCGGGGTGGAGATCCGCCGGTGATCGTAACTTTAAGGCTATACTTGACCCCCTGAACAACATCATTGTTCGCAACACTCTTTACACTAAGAAGTGAGTCAGTGGCTGAGTCTAGTTTCAATCCAACGTCTGGTATCTGCGGGACAGTCCTCGTTTCCCACAACAGTCTACTTTCCGCTTCTCCCAAGTTGCAAAACGGCATTTGCCTGGCATTATACAGAAGCCAAGCTTCTGCTGCGTGACAGGTTAGGCTTGCATCATATGCTCTGAAAAAGCCGAGTCACTACATACCTAGTCAGCTGCTTGGAAGCCAGGTTTGTGACAGAAAATGGATACGGTCATCCTGGTTGGGTCTGTCAAGGGATGTACAGGATGTCAGTGCTCAAGGGATATACAGTATGTCAGTACTACACATATCCCGGGATCCTGCGCCTACACAATGCATACAGACTTGAGTAGACAATGAGTTATTCTTTTTACAGCCATAGTACGCCGAGCTGAGTTGATGTCCTTGCCGAGATCAGATTGCAATGTCGGCCACCATGAGGGTGAATAAATTCTATCGTGTGGAAGGGGGGTCGAAGCGTGCAGCATCACGGAAGCAGGTTTTAAAGATATGAGAATGTCCATATTTAACGCCTATAATTTAGTATAGAAGCAATACCTATTTGAACGCTTGATAACATGTGAAAGAAACAACTCCCACTTTAAACGCCTGGCGATATAGCACTGAACTCCAAAACTCCAGTGTTCAAACCTGCTGGTGTCTCAGGCCCTTGACTATTCAGAGGTCCTTGACTACTTTTTCCATCGCATCCCCGCTCCCAAGTGTACCTATGATGCTCTCTGTGGTTTTCCCGATCTCTTCCGCGATCTCGTCGACTTGATTTCGAGCCAGGACGGTATTGTCGTAAGCTATTTTGAGAGAGAACGTTTTCCCTGGCGTCTTGTGAACCTCAACCACCAAAGAATATGGGAAGGGCATGCGCACTTTGCACTTTGACATGACGAGCCATCTATAGTCGGCATTCGGGTTATCCGGCGTATCTGGGTCGAAAGGCTGGTAAATAAACAGAACGCGATTCCCCACGCGCTCTCGTTCGAGTCCGGCCTCTTTGTAAATGCCGTCGAGTCCAACGTCGCCATGATCAGTCATAGCCCAGAAGTCGTCCTGCGTTCGACGGAGGAAAGATACGACGGAGTTTTCTGGGCCCACGTCAATGTGCATGGGGAGAAAGTTTGCAGTCGTGCCATTGATTGTCTGCGGATCGGGGAGGTCGACGTTGCGGCCCGTGAGGAGGTAGTCAAACGCTACTTGACGGCTGTTTGTTGCCCGGGACAACCATATTTGGAAAGCTCCTTGAAAGACAACAGCCGGTGTAACACCATTTTCGCTGGCGAGCTGGTCGACATTGGTTGTGCGGAGCGGACGCTTCATGACAGCGTTGCACATGGGCGTCGACGCATTGATCCACCGGGTCTGGATGCCCATGGCATTGTTCCCGGCCCAGCCAGCCAGCCTCTGTCTCCAGTACTTTAGAGATCTGGACTTGTCCTGTTCGAAAACTTGAAACGCAAAGTCCTTGAACGTGGTGTTTCGAGGCGCAGGCAGTCCCCTTCGTATGGCTGAATGGTGTTCGTCAAAGATGCGAAGAAGTGTGCCATCGTAAACGGCATGGTCCATTTTTATGACAAGGTCCCAACTGCTGTCCGGATACGTGATGATTGTATACCGGACGAACGGTCTGCCGAAGACGAATCTCTCGTCCCATGTGGCTTCAATCACAGACGCAGCCTCCTCCTCATTCTGGCAGTTAATGTGTGTGACTTCGGGATGAGAATTGCGTAGTACAACTCCGACCCAGGCCGAGTCGGACACCCGCAGCCAAAATGTCCGAAGAATATCATTTCTCTCGGTCAGCAAGAACGTGGACATGATCCACGTATCCTGCTCGGCGGTGGCTGGCATTCTCCTGACCGTGTGCAGGACCCAACACTGTTCACGGCGGCTGCCCTGGTTGAGAAACTCGACCTGTCCCGGGGGTGAAGGATAAACTAAAGTCAAATTTTAGTAAGCCTGTAGCAATATGCGTTTAGAGCCAGCGCGGAGTGAAAAACACATACCATAGTCGACATCTTTGTCCCAGTCTAGTCCGCTGGCCACAGCTTCTTGCTTGACCAGCTCTGGCACTTGAAAAACTGGCTTGACACGTGAAGGGTCATCGCGGACGACAGCCTTCATCTCCAAGGCAAGGTCTTTGAGCTTTGGAGCCCCAAGGATGACGGGAACCGACAGAGAATAGCCCTTCTGTCGAACCATGCTCGTAAGGCTGATGGCGCTGACTGAGTCGCCTCCTAGGGAAAGAAAGCTGGCTTCTCTGCCGATTTGGGAGCATGGGACTTTGAGGATTTCAGACCATGCGATCTCGAGAATCTGCTCTTCAGTTGTCTCGGTGGGCAAAACCTCGTGATGGTCGTTGGTCGTCACCAAGGCGTAGGGCGATAGGTCGACCGCATTGAAACTCTCTACCATGGCCAGTACAGCTTTCCGGTTGAACTTGAGCGAAGGCAAAAGGGGAAAGCTGGTCGCTGACATGACAAACTTGGGCAGCATGTAGTGGGCCAGCGAGGTGAGCTGTTCCCGCAGTGATTGGAAATCTTCCTTGTGCTTTTCGGCGGCCTCAAACGTCGCTGGTGTTTTAGTTGAGCGCTGCTCTTCGGCTTCAACATCGACTGATGACTTGAATACACACACAGCTACAAGCTGAGGCTTACTGCTGATGGTGGCAAGCAGTACAGTAGCATCCGCCACGTTGTGGCACCGTTTGAAGGCTGATTCGATCTCGCCTAACTCGACGCGCTGTCCGCGAACCTTGACTTGAGAATCTTTGCGCCCCAGGCACTCGAGTTCGCCTCCTGGCAGCCATCTGGCCAGGTCGCCGGTGCGATATACACGCATCTGGAGTAAATCGCTGTGAAAAAACGCAGCCGCTGTCAGGTCATCACGGCCAACGTAACCGTCAGCCAGATGAGGCCCGGCAACGCATAATTCTCCGATGGCACCGTAAGGACAGAGACGGGGGTTATTCGGTTCCTCAAGGTCTAGCAAAACGGCAACAACAGTCGAAAGCGGAGGTCCGATGTTGCTTGCCAGCTCGTGTTCGCCGACTTTGACCTCCTTTGTGGAAACAATGATGCTAGCCTCGGTCGGCCCATAAGAATTGAGAAACCGACGACCAGGCGCCCATCTCTCAATCAGAGGTTTGGTGACAGGTTCTCCGCAAAACGTCACCACTTTCAGGCTCGGGACCTCGGCCGGTTGCAGCAGGCCCGCAACGGTGGGTGTGATGCAAACATATGACACATCCATGCGTCGGATGTATCCTGCCATGTCGGAGAGAAGGTTGTCCGTTGGTGCCATGCAAAGCGTTCCCCCAGTGCTCAAAGCACAGAAGATTTCGAAGATGGAAGCGTCGAAAACATAGTTGGCCATCTGTAGAGAGCGCCACTCTCCACGGTCACGGCCCTCGACGGCGCATGCGCTCCGAATCGCGGTGGCAACTGTCCGGTGCGGCACCATGACGCCCTTGGGCTGCCCAGTGCTTCCAGAGGTGTATAGGACATAGGCGAGATTACTGGGGGTCACGGCCACGGCCAGGGTCTTGGCATCTTCTCCCGAAAACCGAATGTCTTCGACGAGGAGAACTTGGACGTCGTCAGAGAGATGACTAGAAAAGCCGCTACTCGACCTCATCAGTATAACAATCCGCGCCGATACATCTCGACAGATGAAGGCATTACGCTCGGCTGGGTTGTCTGGGCCAAGCGGCACATAGGTCAGGCCGGCCTTGAGAATGCCCAAGATGCAGACGATGGCCTCGACGGATTTATCCACCATAAGCGCGGCACTGTCACCAGGTCGAAGGCCGCGTCCTACCAGCAGCGCGGCGAAATTGTCGGCACGTTTGTTGAGTTCGGCGTAGGTGACCTTTTCAAGTCGCTCTGCACCAGTCCAGTCGATCGCCACGCGGTCAGGGTGTGCTTCGGCGCATGCCTCGAAGTCGGCTTGTAGGAGCCGAGATGGAGGGGACACGAGAGTGTCGCGGTTGGAAAGAGTATCTCGAAGGAAGCTCTGCTCTGCAATCCCCATAATGTGCGTTTCCGAAACGGACTGTTCTGGCCTCTCCAGGATCGCCGTGACAGCTGATACAAAGGAGTCGCAGAGGAATCGGAGCCGCCTCGGCTCCATGTGGCCTGCCATCCGAATGCTAGTATAGTTGCCTGTCGGGATTACCTCAAGAACCACATAAGGCAGTCTCCAGGCTGGCCTCTCTCCATGATATTCAAATATCGAGCGGCCGGCATGGGCCTCGTGAGACCCATCTTGCGCAAACAAAATGTTCACCATGGTATCGAAAATATCGGACGGCAGCCGGGCCGTGCGGAGGGCTCCTTGCATACCGATGTGAGAATGGCGAGACATGGAAGCATAGTTGGCCATGCACACATCCTTGACCAAGCTGAGGAGCGACTTGCCGCCGTCGATGATGACCCGCTGGGGCACAGTTGCGATGGTCGGCCCGTCCATCCTTTCGATCCCATCAACGGGTGCGTCCCTGCCTGACAGAGTTGTGCCGAACACAACGTCATGAGAACCCAGATGTCTTGACAAAACCATGGCCCAAGCCGCGTAGACAACTTCTCCAGCGGTGAGGCCCAAGCGGTTGCTCCGGCCATGAATATCCAGCTCCACGCGATGGATCTTTATCGCTTCCTCGTCCACCGGAGCGTGGTTAAGGCGTGATTGAGGCGTGTCTGCCAGGTAGGAGGCCCAGAAACTTTCGGCAGCCTTCGTATCCAGTCCTTGAATAAACTGGACGAATCCGGCGAACCTAGGCCTGTTCGGTATGTCTTGTCCATGGTAGGCCGCCGAGACGTCTTCGTAGAGGAACCCGTGCGACCAATAATCGCACAATGAGTGATGCATCGCAACAACAAGCCATTGAGCGTCGACAAGTCCAATTCGAAATAGCGGTCCCGACAGTGGAAGATGAGTCGTGCGATCTCTATCGATATACTGTTCTAGAGACAGGTCGCTCTCAACCCAAGGGAGGCTGACGTCCGCCCTGACAACCTGGATAATGGATTGCCCTCGCGGCACGAAACCAGTGCGCAGAATATCACTCAGCGCAAAGACACGGGAAAAGCTGGCCTTGAGCTTGCCCAAGTCTAAATGACCAACCTCCCACACTCGGCGGATGGTGTACGGGTCAGCCTTGGTGTTGAGCGTGGATAGCAAAGCAGACTGTAGGGGAGTGGCCGGGTAGGCATCGACAATTTCCATCTCGTGGTGGAGTTCGCAGAAGTGAGGTGCGTCTTCTAGCAGACTGAAAGGCTCCGAATAAGTCACGAGATCGATTGCTGATCCTTTCGACATCCGGGAAACTTCCTCGAGCGGCTTGTCTGTCAACAGACTGACAAAATCCACAATGATTCCCTGGTCGCGAAGCTCTGAAATGGCTCGCATCGCGGAGAGCGAGGTTCCACCTAGGGCAAGAAAAGACTGTTGACGTCCGATCACGTCCACATTAACGCCGGTCGCAGAAGCCCACGCGGCGGCAATCCTGCGCTCGACCTCGTCGGTGATGTCGCTTTCCTGACGAGATTTGGACGTCGACAAGGCCGAAAACCCACTTGCACCAAGCTCTTCAGACCTGCCGCGGAGGTTCTTCAAGTCCACCTTGCCATTCGCTGTCCTTGGCAGCTCATCCAGCGGCATCCACAGACTGGGAACCATGTGAAACGGAAGCATGGCGAGTGTGTGTCTTCGCAGGTCGGGCAAGAGATCGCTCCAAGACTGGGCGGCATTTTTTGACACCACGGCGGCAACGAGGGTGAGTTTACCGCCAATCTCGGCTGCAAACGTCACACAGGCGGCAACGCTTGGGTGTTGAGCGATGGCGCCGTCCACTTCAGCCGGTTCGATCTTGTGCCCGCTGATTTTGACTTGCCAATCAATGCGTCCTAGAATCTCAATCGACCCGTCTGGCAGCTTGCGTGCTCTGTCTCCTGTCCTGTAGAGCCTCTTGTACAACTCATCATGAGGGCGGAACGGATTGGGCACGAATGCCTTTTCCGTGAGGCCCGGTTCTTTGAGGTACCCGGAAGCAAGTTGAGGGCCGGAGAGGCAGAGCTCGCCGGCCACACCCAATGGGGCAAGCTCGTTTGTTCCGCACCGCAGGACGTACGTCAGAGTGGTATCGGCGGGAGCCCCAAGGTTTCTGGGATTGTCGCCGGGCCTCAGGCGGCGCCCGAGACTCATCTGCGTGCACTCGCTGGAGCCGTATCTATTTTTGATGATGAGGTCAGAGCTGGCGGCCCAGCTATCTACCAAGGCCTGAGGTATGTTCTCTCCGGCAATGGTAATCTGCTTGATGTTTGGAATCTTGGATGGCGTGAGAAGGGATAGAGCGGTGGGTGTGATTTCTACGGCATCGATTTGATGCTTGTTGATGACCCCGGCCAGGTCGGTGAGAATCGACGCTTTTGTGGTCAACACTATAGTTCCTCCGTTTATCAAAGTTGAGATGAAGATTCTCTGCGCAGCGGATGCGGTCGGGGAGTAGAACAAGAGGACTTTGGGCATATCCTCCAACGAGGGATGTTGCATGATTCCGTTGGCCGCGGCTCGATGGGTGACAACAGTGCCCTTGGGCTTCCCCGTCGAGCCAGAGGTGTAGATGATGTAGCAGGAGTCGCTGGGGCTTGGCTCGCGCTCAACCCCCCAGCTGTTTTCTGAAGTCGACAAATGCGCCGCTGATGAGAGACAATTTTCAATGCTCCGGGTCCGCGGAAACATGTGAGAGTATCTTTTGTCTGCAATAATGAGATTGGGGGCGCATTCTTCAATGATTCGGGCATTCCTTTCCCTCGGCGCCTCAGGGTCCAGTATGGTGTACGTGACGCCAGACTTCAGGAGAGCCAGGATCGCGACACACAAGTTGGCGGACCGGTCCATGAGCAACGGTACAGTTTCTCCTTTCGGCAGGTCCAGGAGCTGCCGAAGTCCGTTGGCTGCGTTGTTGAGCTCCTCATACGAAAAAGGAGCCGAGTCTTCACAGATGACAGCTGTGCGCGACGGGTGAGAATCGACAGATGCCTCTATTAGTTTCGCTAGTGTAGGAGGATCTGCAAGGGGAATGACAGAAGGCCCTGCCGTGAGAATGGACCTTTCCGTCTCAGAAACGAGTCGCAAGTCTTTCATGAGGGTCTCGGAGGGATCCTCCTTGGCGAAAGTGTCGCCCAGAGCAGAGACGAAATGGGCCAGCATCGACTCGGCCTCGTGGTCGGGGATATCGTCAATGTAGCTCATCGTCACCATTGGTTCGTGCAAGAGACAAACGCTCATCACAAGGGGGAACTTCCGAAGACCAGGGCCGAGGCAGGAGTAAAAGCCGGGGCTATAATTGAAAACGGATTCAACCATCTTGCCTTTGGGCAAACTGTCGAGTATCGCGGGTAAGCCGATAAAAGCATGTTCGGCGGCACTCCGTTTGAAGTTTTCAACCCTTCTGGCGACGTCCCGAAGAGTGCTTTGGTCTGAGATGCCAACTCTGAGCAAGTATGTCTGGTCCAAGCAGCCCACGCAAGATTCGGCCCCGGTGAAGCTGACATCGCGCCCGAGTACGCCAAATGTCACATCCCGCGAATCGCTATGGTGGCTAAGAACAAGCGCCCATATGCATTCGACAAGGGTTTTCCAGGAAATACTGTCATGTGTCTCGGTGAATTGCTTTATAAACTCTGGAGAAGGATGGAAGTTGAGGCGCCGTCGCTCTTTGGTATGTATGGGTTCGGAGGACAAGGGCGCAACGAGGGCAGACGTGTACTCCGCCGTGGCGAGCGTCTTGTGCCAAAAGGCCGCTGATTCACCAGCATTTTTGGTGCGCTTGATGAAATCCGAGTAAAGTGTGAACTCGGACCGATGTAATGGCGGTAAACCACAGAGAATCAGTGCAAAGTCTGTGTTGATGATATGGAGCGAAGTAGAATCAATAACCGCGCGGCGAAATCTTAGTATGGGCATGAAGTTGCCCTTTTCTTGACTTGGTACGAGAACAAGATGTGCAGATGCATCGTCCGGAGTAGCCGTGGAAGAGACTGAGGAGGCAACTTTCTCGATTTGTTGCGACACCTTTATGAAAACGGAGCCGGTTTCATTGTCGGTGTATGGGCTGGCTCGCAGAGAGGCATCTAAACTTGGTGGTTAACAACGAATCAACTAACACGGCGTCCATTCGCAGGGTGCTCACGGTGCGATGCCAGTAGTTTCCATGCGCGAACAACAGCTTCCACGTTGGGTAACGGTTTTGGAAGAGACAGTTCGGCTGAACCCCACTGGACAGGTTCTCGGCAGAGGTCCTTTTGAACCTGAGTTGCTTCTATTGTCCGGTCTCCCCAAGACTTGTTCTGAGCAGTTGGTTGTAGTGAGCGCCAGTCTGCCCTGCGAGCTTGGATATGTGAGAATGGGTCTGCAGCATTTGGAGCAATAGGGGAGTACATTGTAGTGGCATAGGATTGCAAAGTTTGTCTGTGATTGGGTTTGGGATTATATGTAGTTGTCTTCGTAATAGTGGCAAAGAAATGGTGGAAGAGGGATTAGAGATGGAGACAAAGAGAGAGAGAGATGGATTCTTCCGTAGAAGATTTCGCTGTGGTGCTTTTATTATAAACATGTTAACGCTAGCGAGCCTCTTCAAGTCGTCCTTCGAGCACCGTAGATCTAGGCACCTTGCCATGGGCAACCAAAGTAAACTCTAACTGGTGAAAGTACCGCGGAGGGGGGGGATCACCAAAACGACGGCCACCACCATAAAACTGCCGGGCTTACGAAACACTGATAGTTTGGAGCCCAGACCCAGCCAGCGACTCATTACATGATAGTTGCATAATAACTTTAAATGATAGCTTTGAATAACTGCAATAGTTAGTAGCTTTGAATCGTAGCTTCTGTCGAGCCTTTGAATCATTCAGCAGAGCAAAGCAGTGCGTAGTAAACGAAGCGTGCGAGACACTACATGAGCGTAGCGATTTCTATAGCTACCTATATTTAGGCCAAAGTTATTCGATCTCTCAATTGCAAAGCTTCATAAATCTTGCCATATGACCTTCAGGGCTCCGACTGGCCAAAAGGCTGGAGATATCGTGATGAAACCTTGGGTAAAGCTATTCGGAAGGTGTGGCGGCTAGGGAGTAGGGTGGTGAGAAGCGCAGAGATAGTGGTAGTACTCGCTACACCACTCCCGCCCCGCTGAAGCCTGACGGGGCCAAAGCCTGTAGGGTGCACTAACAGCCTCTACAGGCGAACCCTGAATGAATGTACCGATCCACCATGGTAGTACCCCCAAAGGACCTTGGATATCTGCGGACGACTGGTCCAACAGTCAAGGTATCTGGCAGTCGATTTTCAACTTTCTTGACAGGCTCTCGAAGTCGGGCAACCCTAAGCGGCACGTTTATTGAAGGGCTGGCCTACAGTACCTCCAAGTGATAATTGTAAACTTCAATTCAACTATTCCGTTTGGCCATGTCAAAGTCAGGCCACTACAAAGGCTATCTTACCTCGGCGGTTTACCTAGAGCACCTGTGAACGCATTAGCTTTGAACAAGAGCTATCAGTTGGAAACCCAAATCCAATTTTCTTATTGTGCTATATCAAACTAACACCAATAGGTACATGCATCCAATGGATGACCTGTGATACCTTTAAGGAATATGTTTAAATGTTATCTTGAGATTATAGCCATCAATTGTAACCTTCAACCTACCTTTGCTGTAGAGTTACATTGGCGTAAAGCTACCCAAGAGGGTACATTTCCTCGGGGCCCTACCCTCAGGGTCCTACTTGAAGTATATTCAACCTACAACGTTGGATAAAAGGTATCATCTATAAGCTCAAAATAAACTTGGATCACCCCAGACGGTTTATCCTGCTCAAACAGTACAAATGAATCTTTATATTTATGTAATTTTTTTACTTATATATCTAATTAGTGAAAAATATCATATTCCGTGGGTTATACGGAAGGGATGAAACTAGACTAGTCTAGTCTAGGGAAAACTAGGGTTTCCGCTAAATCCTCGGGTATGGGTATATACCTAGCTACCCTTGACGTTCCGAGTCAGCTCCCCTGGGCGTCCCCGGACTAGGTGCCCTGGACTACGCGGCCTGGTTTTCATTAGATTTTAGCAAACACGTACGAGTCCGAACATGGTTTCTATAGCCGCAAACTATGGTTCTGCTTTGACTCCAGAAAATAAGTTTTCGGAGAAGCGGTTGCGGTATAGAAATCATCTTTTGGTATTGCGGAACTTGTCTCAATATCGGAAAATAAATAAAGTAACAATATAAGAACCCTGTCATGTGTCTGAGGATACCGCAGAACAGAACCTGGAAGCCGGACCCCCACGAGGTATCTGCATACGCGGGTACTGCTACCTCTTTTGTAGTGCTTGGCGTAGTCCCTATTCGCTGGGGCGGTTATAATACATCCCTCCAACTTGAATGAGACTATTTATTGTGTTTCCACGGGGCTTATAGGGCCGTAAATCTAATAGTTACCCTAACTGAAACCGCCAAATAACATCATTGCAAAATCTAGCTTTACGTAGAAATGCAGTATTTATTCGCCAGCAAACATTTCCAGCACCGTACCTTTGTTATATCCACTGAGGGATCTACGTAGATACTCAATGCACTTTTCGACAATACTTCTGAATAATGGTCTATAAGCTTTGAATATAAAAAATCACCTTGTAGTAAAGCTTTAGGGTATATCTTTGGATTACAAGCTTACGAGCCCGGCTCATCACAATGCAGCAACTGAGCGCTTAACCTAGGGATACACCATTTCCGAGTTGAATATTCATGGCGGTCGATCGCAAGCCAGAGCAGGGTTTGTTCATTAGTAGTAAGCATCGCCAACTTGATAGCCTACGCAAGCTCGAGTCAGCTATTTCGGACCAAAGTGCGGCTCACTTGGAGAAGAATCCAGCCCTATCCGAGTGGCGAACGACTTTTACTATATATAGCATGACAGCAGCGATTTTCGGAACACGACGTTGCCATCTTTCCCAATCGCTTGCCTCAGCGAAAACAGAAATCTTGAAACATTTACTGCCTTCTTTTTACACCCCCAGTCTAAAGCCTCGTGCCCCGTCAACATGCTTGGCAGTGTTCTCCCGTTCACGGAGCAGATTGCTAACCGTGTCAGCGACTATTGCGAGGAAAGGTCCTCGGCGATCCCGAAGCCTCTGCTTGATCATTGGACCTGGACGAGGGCGAATTTTTCCGATGCGGACAAAATGTCCTCGAGGCTGCAGGGCTCCTGGATGATATTTATGGCTCAGGAACGCAAGCCCAAGCGAGGTACGAATTGCTTGACCTCTGGAATACTTTTTAAACATCCGCTCATCATTTTGCCGCGCGTTCTTGCAGTCCTCGAGATCGGATGCTATACCGGCTACAGCGCCATTGCCTGGTACGAGGGTACCAAGGACACACAGGCGGAGATTGTCACCCTGGAGCTAAGTCCCAAGATGATTGCCGCCTCCAAGGAGGCGTTTTCGACCTTTGGGGTGACCGACCGAATCAAGTTGGTCGAAGGTCCGGCGGACGAGAGGTTTGTTGCCGCACCCAGTCCCTCCATTTTCTTGCTCGCGTACTGTGATACGGAACATAACCATTCTCTCTTCTGAATGATTTAGCCTCTTGAAGCTCGACGGTCAGTTCGACATCATATTCGTCGATGCGAACAAAGACGGCTATGATGGCTACGTCCAGACAATCCTGGACCGCAAGTTGCTGTCTCCCAACGGCATCATTCTCTGCGACAATGGTAAGTCTCTGGCTTTCGTCCCTTTTATCGTTTGCTTCAAAGTGGGTGCATGTAGCCTAAAAGTAACAGTCTTTGCTCGTGGACTCGCCATTGGACCGGACTGCGCCCCCTGGGTCAACGATCACGTTCGCCGCTACTGGCTTGAATGTGGCCAGGAACTAGACAAGTTCAACTCCAAACTCCGTACCGATTCCCGAATCGATGTTCTGATATTGCCTCTATTTGATGGGATTGCTCAGATCAAGTGGAAGGATACTGCTAGCGCTTAGATACTGGTGGAACCAAGGGGCTGATAGAAAAGAAAAAGGTGAACATGATTCTGTTTCGGGTTAGCTTGGGCGTCAAAAAGCTGGCAAATACAACGTGTAAATTAAAGTTTTGCTATATATCATACCAACACATGCAAGGTTTAAAATCAACATGCGAGCTTTAAGCCCTGGTAAACTTAGCAGAGGTTAGTGAAATAAATAAAAGACCGCAATACGGTTTTTCTCAGATACATAGAATTAGACGCAGACCATTGGTTCAATGAAATACCGTGCGAAAATCCGGGTTCTGTCGGTACAATACTGGCACGCATACGTTCACGCATACGATACCGTTGGCTTATGCACACCTAGGCCGAACGCTTACTAACGTGGCCACGCACACGTAATTTACGTAACCCTACGTAACCTATCCTAAAGATAAAAAAAAGGCCCGTTCGAACCGTATATAAATTCTAAATAATTGGTCTTTATATATAAATATACCAGTTAACGATCGATCGTATATATATTTGTTTATTATACGATAGCCGGGAAATTAAAAATTTTTTCAAACCTATCGATATTAATCAATTGTTGTTCAGGTAATACAAATTAGCAAAATAAAAAACTTTCCTACGTTTCTTAAATGCTTTGGAAAATAGTATTTATATACGAT